>WEIB01000092.1:0-50013 GCA_015476505.1 Urochloa ruziziensis
GGTGTCTTTATCAACACTCCCTCCGTCCGCAAAGAGCGTTCTTTTAGCATTCAAATTCTGTCCCACAAATATTGTTCTTATTAGCTTATAGGGAGGACTACCTCAGTTAAAGCAACACAAAATACCAAGAAACAATGGTACAGAGAAGCGTACGGAGCCAATAAAATGTTTAATTGATACTATAATTTTATAGTTCCAATGCATGAGTAATAAGGGGCAACATATTCATTATTCACCACTAGTAATATGTCAGAAATTTTCTAGACAAATACTTATCCTAGGATGAATGGAGTAGATCAGATGGATAATGGACGACAGGTGGATGCAAGGCAGACTTGAACAGTTTGTTGAATAAATCCCATTGGTACGGTGAGCTGGTTTTTGTTGCATATTTGCATCGAGTGTGTGTTACTAGTTCATTGTAGGGTCACGAGCGATCAGAGTCATTCAAACGTGATCGAGCTCGTGTTGTGCGTGAACCTAGCGGCGTTCTCGAGACGTAGCAACACGGTTACGACAGTACCCAAGATATGGCAGCAAATTAAAGACAAGAATATCTGGAAGAGTGGTGGCAATGACAAGCCGTGCGCTAGAGAGAGGCCTGCAGACAGAACAGAAGCAGCTCATGAAAGGTTTCCTTTGGGATATCATGCATAGATCCCCTTGCTACGGCCAGAGTTTCCACCGATGTCAGAGTACTGGTGCAAAACCATTGAATTAGCAAAAGAAATCCTGATATAAATCGCTCGGAGACCAGAAAAAAAAAAACAATCAATCAATTGACCAAACGAAGACATTCTAGTAGGTTGCCAATCAAGCTGATCTTGTCGTGATGCGGAAGCGTGTGATGGGTGCCAGGACCAAATGCTAATTGTGCTAAATAAATTAAGAGAAGGAGAGAGAGAGGGGTTGCTGCAATCAAGTTGGTATAAATCAGCATCTCACAACAGAAGTATGCCATGTTAGACGTAGGAAAAGTGTCCCCTTTTCATAAAAAGTTATTCACTTAGAGAACCGTGTCAGTTCATTTCTATCTCTATACACGCTTCCATAAAAACAGTAATTTTTCCGTACTTTCCCCCCCTTTTTCACGATCTAAACACACCCGTCGTCTTAGCATACGAAATTAGTCAGATGTGACATATTTATGACAGCGACGAGATTTGGAGATAGACCCTTTCAACCATCACCACCTAAAAGAAAAATTTTATGGAAAATGGAACTTCGTTCGCTTGTAGGATTCTTATTATGAACATGGTTATGGGTACATTAGTCTTACATGTCAACATAGTATACAATTATCCTTTTTTTCATATATCGACAGACATCCATATATAAGAATAGGTGCACCAGGCAGGGTAGGTAACTAGTTGGAAGTTGATTCAGTTTTGTAGCAGATAATAAACAGAAACCCACAACATTTCTGGTCATTAATGTAACCGCATCCTATTTATACCCCAGTACTTTCTTTATGACATGTACAAATTTCTCATACTAACTTAAAATTATTTATGCATAAAAATTCCGTACTTACGGTGGTGGTCAATATGATAATTTATTATGGTATTATTCAAGTATATCAACCAATCTTCTGTCCACAAATGAGACTTATAGAATGCTGAGTCTTTCTGACTACAAAAAATGCAGCTATCAAGAACATGATTATTGGCTAGTGTTCGCTTTCACTCACTGCCAACCTACCACACTGTTATTGTGGTAATCGACCTATCTTTCGAAGAAGAGTAAGCTGCTGCATATTTATACAAACTGTCGTCACCCTACCAGTACTCCAAAGCCACAACTAAACATCAGTGGTCATACACATAAGCACACACAATACATAGTTCAAGATGGAGGCAGCCATATCAGCTGTTGCAACTGAAATATTTAGCCGGATGATATCCTTTCTGATGAAGAGATACAAGGATAAGACTGAGACAGATCAGAAGCTTGACAGAATGCAGCAACTCTTATTGAGGATCCATGCAGTTGTCGAGGAGGCAGAAGGAAGGTACATAACCAATCCTATTATGTTAAGGCAACTCAAGCGTCTAGTGGAGAGCATGTATCAAGGGTATCACATTCTGGATATCTTCAGGTACAAACCTTTCTTGGGGAGCATTGCTAATGAGCAGGTGAAAAGCTTAACTACCCAATGGGCTTCTTTTTCTCCAATTCCCTTTAAGCGTTCTCGTACCAGTAGAAGTTTTCCTGAATGTAATGATTTGCAGAGTGTACTGGAAAATTTGGAAGCTGCTATTGCTAACATGAATGAGTTTGTTGTTCTGTTGGGAGGGTGTGATCGCTGCCGCAGGCCATATGACACGTACCTCTACACTGATAACTTTATGTTTGGTCGCCATGTTGAGAAGCAGCGCATCATCAACATCTTGTTGCAAGGTCCCGAAGAACATAGTGCTCCAATGGTCCTTCCAATCATTGGTGGTTTCAGAGTTGGTAAGAAGACATTGGTTAGCCATGTGTGCAAAAATGAACGTATCATAGCACACTTCTCCTCCATTATGTTCATTAATGGAGACAGCATATGGAGAATGGATGAGGAAAAGCTTCGTAATGGGAGGATGTTAGTTGTTGTTGAATTTGTTACAGATGTGGATGATGATGACTGGTTAAAGTTCTACTCAACCATAAGACACGCAGCAATTGACGGAAGCAAGGTGATAATCATTAGTAGAATTGAAAATCTTGCAAGGTTTGGAACCGTAAAGACAGTGTTCCTAAACAGTTTTACTCATGAGGAGTACAAATACCTCTTCAAACTGTTAGCATTTGGAAGCATAGATGAAAAGGATAACCCACACTTAGCAGCAGTAGCCAGTGAGCTAGCAGTATTATTGAGAGGATCACTCATCACTGCGAATGTCATTGCTGATTTGCTGCGAAGGAACCAAGATTTAAAGTTCTGGATTCGTATGCTTCAGAGGTTCAAGGGAATGGTGGTGGATAACAACTTATCAATGTACGGTGAACATCCAAAAGATATGCTTGATAGTGAGCGGCCAATAGACATCACCCCATTTACCTCCTCCTGTCCCTGTACTCTTCGTCTAATGCCACCTCGAGTTGAAAGGGATGATGATCTCTCAGACCGGAAATTGGATTATGTTTACTTTGGGGACCTTATAAGTGGATCTATTGCGATACCCAAGAATCAATTCGTGTTAGTTGCATGGGAGTCACGGCTAGCCCCATATACTAAGCTTGTCGCTGATGTTGCTTACCAAGAGAAGCAAGAATCTTCCATCTCTCCAAGGAAGCGTCGTTCCATGGAAACTTGATGTGTTACTGTGTTCACTTCTTGCTATATAGACATATATATATGTGTTTGTATTTTTTTCTTGGAGAAGCATGCAAGTATTAATTGAACTCTTAATATTTTTAGTCATCTACCGTAATCTTTGTTTGTGTATAGTGTATACCATTTTATGTCTCCACATGCGTCCACACCGTCGCTTCGCAAACCGTCGATCTGATACCTAGGCCGTTGGATTGGTTTTACGCACACCTGCTTCTAGAAGAACCGAGCGACATATACCTGCCATTGCTCCTCAATCCCCATCCTCACTCGCCATTAGAGTATCTCCAACTGATGCCATTGGATTTAAATGCAGTAAAGAATGCCTTCACCGGTTTCTTAATGTATTTACTATTCATCTGACAGGTGTTATGCGTGTGATAGAAGATGGATTGCCATGTGGACCACTAGATTGAGTGCAAGAAAGCTCAGGACTTGGATCAGCCAGGGTGACGTTCAATGTGGAGTAGCGTATAGAGACCACCAAGTGGTGCGGACTTTGCAGACTGCGTCATAATCGTCAATAAATACAGACTAAGCTGCTGACTGATGCTCATGTGTACACCTGGAAAGCAGGTTACTACTCCTAATTCAGTGTGTTGATAGAGACAAGCGTTGATACTTCCTACAACTTGACAAAGTCATAAGGATATTATATCAACTGTTTCATATTAATGTGAATCGACCAAGGAACTTTGAATAACATGTTGAAGAAAAATACCAAAATCTCAATTGCAGCACATCGTCATCAGCTTTGACAACTATGAAATAGATAGTTCAGGTTCAGATCGTGCAGGCACATAATTATTGCCTGACGTATTAAGGGGTTACAATGATGATGATGTACATAATTTTAGACGCTTCTTCATTGGTGACGGCGGGAGCTTAGATGGCATCTCTGCTGTACAATTTGCACATATAACAGTATGAGGGGGCAACCTTGATTCCCAAACCAATTGAAATTTCGCAGGGAGAATCTTGGAGCCGGCAATTATATCTCCAAATGACATCTGAGGCAATCCACCTCCTGAAGCATCCTTCTGAGCTGTCAGTAGCATAAGTCGGAACGATGTATTAGAAAGTGATGACAGAGAGAACCCAGTGATATCAACTGCACTACCATCTTTCTCGAGAAGAGTTTTGGGATGTTCACCAAATATGGTCAAATTCTTATGCATCATCACTCTGAATAATTGCAGCACACGGGTCCAGAAACTAATGTTCAAGTTGTTCCTCAACACGGATGCGTACACATTTAACATAATAAGTGACCCCTGAAACACCGTTGCCAACTCCTTTCCCACTAAAGCTAACCTTGGGTGTTCCATTGGGTTTGCGCTTCCCAATGCGAGCACCTTGAACAGGTAGCTGTACTCCTCTTGTGATAAGCTGTTGATTTGGATCGGGTTAACTGTTCCAAATCTTATGAGTTTCTTGAGCCTGCTTATGATGATCACCTTGCTTCCTTTACCTGTTAACGCTACTAATCTGTAAAATTTTAGCCATTCCTTATCAGACACATCTGAGACAAATTCAATGGTAACCAAAGTCCTGACACGCTTGAAGTTTTCATAATTAATTTTCTGAATATCATCTCCACTGAAATGTAAGATAGAAGAGTAGTATGACCGGATCCTGTCATGGGCACAGATATTCCCAACTAAAGTTTTCTTGCCTACCCTGCAACCTCCAATGATAGGCAGCACGGTTGGAGCTCTAAATGGGCTGTGATGCAGCAAGATGTTGATAACCTGCTGTTTCTCAACCTGGCGACCAAACATGTAGTTGTCGATATACAGATAGCCACTATAGGGGCTGCGGAACATGCGTTTGCATCCCGTTAAAAGCACAACAAATTCAGTCATGTTAGTAACAGTGGTCTCTAAATTTTCAAGGGTGCTTTCTACCTGACTGCAAGCTCTAGTCAATTCCATCATATTTGGACGCCTGGTAATTGGCAAAGGCCAGCCACTCACCTCCTCTATCTCTCCAATCTTCTCCAAGGGCATATAGGTGTCCAAGACATCATAGCCTCGAAACATAGCCTCTGTCAGAGTCTTGAGCTGTTGCAGCATGCTTGGCTTTAAAATGTGTCGTCCCTCGGCCTCCTCGACGATTGAATGAGCTCTGAGAAGGAGATGCTGCAACTTTTCAAGGTTTTCCTTGAGATGTGTCTGGCTGCTATACTTCTTGGAGACGAAGGAGATGAGACGGCAAACTAGTTCACTTGCTAATGCAGAAATGACAACGTCCATCTTCGATCACTTTTGTTTGTTGCCGTTGAGAGAGCACTATGAGGCCTTGTAAGTCTGCTGGTACTACTGAGGCCGGTCTGTTTATAAACCCCTGCTGGTCAAACAAGAAATGATGCTAGAACAAACTAATACGGAACGGAGTGCCTTGCTGGCGCAAGTATATGACCAACCATAACGTACGACTATTGATGTGTGAGACGTGGCAGACATGCAATTTACATAGGAGCGACAGCTCACACATTTGATATTGAACTTAGGCATGCATATTGACCGCTTGACACCACGTTTTTATGACAGACACAGAAAAGTCTACAGTGACGCAGTTTCGTTCATTTTTGTAGAGGACTGATTTACCTGTTGTACAAAATCCATTAAAGTGAACTAGAGAAGCCTCCAGCTCTAGGTATTATGAAAATTCGAATTTATTGAGCACTATAAAACTGACCGAAGTTAGTAGTGATAACTCTAGCACTACCGGAGATCTCACCTTTGCCGGTGCATGAACCTTTGCCGAGTGTATTTTTTTGACACTCGACTTTGTTGAGCGCTATAAAAAAAATACTCAGCAAACTAAAAAACACTCGGCATAGATGATTGTTTGTCGAATGTTTTTTTAACACTCGGCAAAGAGCTCTTTGCCGAGTGTAATATTTTTGACACTCGGCAATGACGAGAGTTTGCCGAGTGTTCCTTATGGCACTTCGCAAAAAAAGTTGTTTTCCTTTTCTAACCTTAAAAGTTTTCCTACTGTCTCTACATACAACATGTGTTACTTCATGTTAAGATTTGGTACATTTTTATATTTGTTTGCTATATTTAATTATTAATTATATTTTAAGCAATTTTTTAATCAAGTGAATTTGAACCCCTGATTCAATTAATAGAATAAAATTATTAGAAAAATTATATTCAAGTACTTAGCCCAATTTAAGGCCTTACCTGTGGAAAGAAATTTTGAACATCCTGTTCAAAAACATGACCACATACGTGTCCTAATGATTTTTAAATTCTAAAAAAAAGCAAATGTGGTAAAAGATTATGAGATTTGTCATGATGTGATTGTATCACACGTGGAGACTATGATAAAAATATTGAGAAGATTTCGCACATTTTGTCTTAACGATGTTTACAAAATCGAAGATCTCAATAGAAAAGCATATGTGTAATTGAATGTGAGAGATTTGCTGGATGTATTTTTTGAGTACAAACGTTTGTATGATTTTATATGAAAAAACATTATACCAAAGTCGTACACCTTGATGAAATATAAAACTTTGTAGTCGACAACTTTTGTATTTGAGATTGTTTAATAGCTTTAAAATATCATTATAAGTTTCTAATTTAAAATCATAATTTCAAGACACTAAAATGACCTTGAATGTAATAAGTTCTATATCAGAGTTGTAGATCTCAATGAGATGTAAAACTTTGTAGTTATACACTTTTATTTAATATTTATTATATTTTAAAATATCAGTACAAGATATACGATTTCAAATTTAATTTTAAAATTTTCAAATGACTTTGGATGTAAATAAGTTCTATATCAATGTTGTAGAGCTCAACGAGATCTAAAGTTTACAACTTTTTATTTGAGTTCATCTGGCTATTAAAAAATTGATTTGAACATAAAAAAACATGGATTGCCACGTCAGCAATCCGCATGTGTTGAACCGTGGCCTCCTATTGGTTGGATGGATGGCTGCACGGATCCCGCCATCTCCCTCTCACCTCACTGCTACTCTCTCTCCCTTATCTGTTTGCCCTCCATTCTCTCACTCTCTCCCTTATATCTCTCCACTATAGCCAGCGTGGCAGGCGCGCCTGGACGGCTGGAGCGGTGCAGCCCCAATGGCGCGGCGAGGGCAGGCCGGCTTGCATCGGCGCGGCCCCGAGGCGGCGCAACACAGGTGGCGTGCCGTGGCCTGCAGCAGCGCGAGGGCAGGCCGGCACCGGCGGCGATGCAGCCCCGGCAGCGGCAGTCTGCCGGTAGGGCCGAAGGATTTTCTTTTTTGATTATTTTTTCGAAAAAACTTTGCCGAGTGCTAGCTCAACACACATCAAAGAGTTTACCGAGTGCACGACAAACAAGCATTCCAGAAAGAGCTCTTTGCCGAGAGTTTGACAAGTGTAACACTCGGCAAAACTTTTACTGAGTGGTTTTCGCCTTTTGCGGAGTGTTTGGAGCACTCGGCGTACCTTCAGTTTCCTATAGTGTAACCTAATTTCTCGAGATGAGTTTTGGTATGTTCACCAAATATGGTAAATTCTTATATGCATCAAAATTTAATATATGGCAATTATGAAATTAGCAAGGTAAATTATTCTCCACACACATGCCAATTATGAAATTGGCATGTGTGCAATTATGAAATTGAGCCCACTAGAGATCCAGAGGAGTGGCATGGCATGTATTGCAAATATGAAATAGTTTCTCAACACAGATGCGTACACATTTCACGGGTCGTAAACGGCATGCGACTGTTTCCACAATTATTATTTATTCTGTGGGCTAAAACATATAAATATATAATTGCATAAAAAGTAAGAACCATCAATCAATACATTAATTTCATAATTGTTCCATACGCTTTAATACGGACTTAGTTATAAGAGTCTGGTGTTATTCTGTTTTCTGATTTTGTTCTAAAAGAAAATAGTGAATAGCCCAAATGATGAACGAAGTGCATATCCAAGGCGGAGAGGTGATGGAGTCATGGAGCACAAGCGGAAGGTCGCGTGGATGCGTACTGCCGGATTAGTGTACCGACATGTGACAAAACACGACGGTAGAGGAGAAGTAAAGGACATGCACAGAGGTGACAAAACATGACGGGAGGGAAGGGACGCATGCGAACTGATGTTTTCTTGGTCAAAAACCAGTGTTAACAACAAGCCCTATGGAGAACTAACTATAGATGGCGTGGTCATAACCCGCAGTTCTAAATTGACACTCACGCGTGGGCAGCCAACCTGACGTCCTTATCCCCATATTCATCCACAATCTTCTCCTCCCTTGTGCTATCTCTCTCGGTTCCACTCCTTCTCCTTCCTCAGATCCGGGCATTGGGCGGCGCGGCCACACTGGATCGGCGGCGCTTGGTCCCCGTGGGATAGTGGTTGCATCCTGACCCCGCTGGACTGGCGGCGTGGGCTCCCTGTGGGGCAAGACGGTGCGCGGCGTCCGGTCCTCACCGAGAGGGGGGCATGGCGGTGGAGCTCCGCCCCCGCCCACGCGGTGGAGGGCGTGCGCCGGCGGCGCCTGACCCTCATCGGAGGGTGGCGCGGCAGCCGGCCGCTAGATCCAGAGCCGCCGACGCTATTGCTATTTTTTTCTTTTTTAAAAACATTTTGTGAATACTTTTTAAAATCTTTCTCTATTTTCAAACTTTTTTGAAAATGATAGAATTCTTTTTTGAAAATATTTCATACAATACTTTTTTGGAAAACTTTCAAATTATTTTCCGAAAACATTTTATAAAATATTTTTGAAAACTTTTCATTTTTTTCTAAAAACATTAATTAAAAAACTTTTTTGATATTTTTGAAAATTTTCATCGCCCGACACGTGTTGGTCGGCGGGGGGAAGGGGGAGGCGGCCTGGATGGTGCGCAGGTGGGTACGTCGTGTGCCTCTCCCAACACTGTAGCAAAAGTTTTTCCTCAAAATGTTATTGCAAAAAAGTTTTGTCCAGAAAAAAAATCGAAATTTTTTTTTGAATCAAAATCTAAAGCAAAAGTTTGAAAAAATAATAAAAATTTTTTCTACACAATTGTAAAAAAATTCTTAAAAACTTTTTGTAAAAAAATGTCAACGGAAATTTTGATGAAAGTTTTGCGACAAACTTTGGAAAAAGAATGTGAAAACCTTTTCAAAGAAAAAAAGAAAAAAACGTGCAGGTGTGATGTGTCCTCACCAGAGCCGACGGGGGCTGACCTCGGCCGTGCTCGCCGGAGCAGCAGAGCTGCCGGGGCCGCCGGCGGCCGCGCTCGAAGGAGACACCACCCGTTGTGCTCGTTGGAGTGGCAGAACTGGCCGGGGCCGCCGCCTATCGGGGCTGCCGCCGGCCGCGCTCGCCGGAGACGCCACCCGTTGCGCTTGCCGGAGCCACAGAGCTGGCTAGGCCGCCACCTGCCGGGGCCTACATCCGCTGGGGGCTCTGCTCGCCGCGCTGCTCCTGATGTGGAGGTTGACCCTGCACGCTCTCACTTGACGGACTGCCACTCCGGCGGACTTGGGCAGAGAGATGGAGAAAAAGCAATGGAAGCACTAAAGGGATAAGGTGTAGCGGACCACCGGACCCACCATGTGCAAGTGGATGGCAGACCGCACGGTCAAGACCTGACGGTCGACTGGAAAATTGGGATTCCGTTGCTGTTGTCGCCCTCCTCTGTCGTCTCCCCCGTCACCTTCCCCGTACGCCTTTGGTCCTGATGCTCACCGCGTGAGAAAACCTCCAGCCTTGCACCCCCGCGAGCGCCACCCACATGCACCACTAGATGTGATGGCAGCCTACTGTTGTTGAAGAAGATTAAAAAGTAGTACTTTGAAATGTTGATATTTGTTTTGAAAAATATTTGAATCCATTTATCAAGATGTTAAAACAGGCAATAAAAATGTTCAATAAACAAATGTTGTTTTCTAGTTTAGAAATGTTAAATCTGTTTTTATATCAGTTGAACTTTAAAATATATTGAATCTAGTTTGTTATAATGTTGACTCAAATATCTAGTTTAGGTCTAATCTGCTTCAAGGATATAAAGTTTGACAAGCTTGCACAGTGAACAGGCCCATTGCGCTCCTCGCCTGTGCTGCTGTTCCTGCTCGCCAGCCAGGACCGCGGGCTTCTATTACCGGAAGATATATAGTTAAGAGGTTTAACTATAAAGCCCATCAACGCCTATATCTAACGCAGTGTTGTGGTACATTCAACATTTTAACTGAAAAATGTTGAACAAAAAATGTTGACCAATATTTTTATAAAAAAGATGGCCCTATAAAAAATAGTTACCCAACAATTTCATGAAAATAATGTTGGTCAACATTTTCTGAAAAATTATGGCCCGACAAAAATGGTAACCAACATTTTCATTAAAAAAATATTGACAATTTTCTGAAAAAAAAGTTGGTTGGACAAAAATGTTAGCCAACATTTACATTGAATAAAGTTGATAACAAAATGTTAACCAATATTTTTTAAATTCTAATAAACATTATTCATTGCACGGATCTCAAACATTGTAATATGGGGAAGGAAAAAATCTTCGAAAGATATATATAGGATTTTTGCCAGGACCTGCCCGGTCAAGTGGCTCCTATATGCCTTGTTGAAAATTTTTAACAACTCATCTATAAAGCCCACCAAGGCCTAGTTGATAATGGGCCATTCAACTTTTCAATAGAAAAATGTTGAAAAAAAATGTTGATCAACATTTTATCTTTTCAGAAATGTTGAGACCTAATTTTTTTAAAAAAATTTGACCAACATTTTCGTGAAATGTTGGACCTCAACTTTTCTTCGCCGACATTTAAAAAAATGTTGAGTTTCAATTTTTTTCGCCATCATTTTTTTTTCAAAAATGTTATGTCTCAAGTTTTTTCAACAATTTTCTTTTGTCTCAACATTTTTTTGAAGAATGTTGTGTCAAAATTTTTTCGCCAACATTTTGAAAAAAAAAACGTTGAATCTCAACTTTTTCCATCAACATTTTTTTTTTCAAAAATATTGAAGCTCAACTTTTTCCACCAACAGTTTTCTAAAAAATGTTGAAGCTCAACGAAAAAAGTTGAAACAATATTTTTTGAGAAAAAGTTCGTCACCATCTCCTCCGCCCGGCACCGCTGGCCACAGCGAGCTCGTCCAAGGGCTTGCACGACCGGCGGTGGCGCGCATGGGGGCCGCCCCGGCCGGCGTCGATGACGGGGGGACGACGTGCATGGGGCTGCAGCGTGCGCGGGAGCCACGTCGCAGCGAGCTAGCGGCAGTGCGGCAGCCAGGGCGCGGGATGGGCCGCGGCACAAGCAGAACGCAGGGGGCGACGGCCGGCGGTGGTGGGAGCACAGGCGCAGGGGGGGGGGGGGGGGGCGGCGGGCGCAAGCAGAGGTAGGGGACGACAGTGCAGCTGGGGTTGCAGGGTTTCAGATCTGACGGTCTCAAACACTAAAAAGTGAGGAGGAAAAAAAACTTTCCCAGCGAGCATGCGTATTGCTTAACTTGCTAGCAGCCCAATAGAAACAATCGTCGGCATCCTGCTGTGTCTCTTGGTTTGCCACTATTGTTGGCTGGATCCAGAAAGGCCCATGCGAACGCACTCGTCAAAATCCAAGCCAATGCAAATGGTGATGTCAGGATGGCCAACGGAGGCCTGACCGACTGGTCAGGTGCTCTGGGTAGCACCCTGCTTGCCGGCCGGTTCGAAGCCTCTCCGTGGCGAATTTCCAGTCATGCAGTGCTGGCTAAAAATTTCCTCTCGCTAGCCAGTGAAGCTAGAGTTCGGAGAGTTTTCTCGATCAGAAAGCCGTGAGTCGCTTCCTCTTAATGAAAAATGGTGGGGCCGTCAAAACTCTCCTGTCGAGTGATGTCAGGATGAGACATCAGCAAATCCTTCCGTTTTTTCAGGGCTTTGGGACAATTCGTATGACCTACGAACTAGTGCCACTAATATATTTTTCTCCTTTTTTGTTCACAAGACACGGCGTTGATATGTTTACACATTTACATCTGAGATCCGTAAGCAAATGGATATACCGTTGTAGCATTTCACCTACAAGTATTCATTTAGTGTATCGTTATTTGTAATTTCTCGTGGGATGGCATGGCTAAAGAGGTAACCTAATACATGGTCAAGATAGATATAACCAAGGGACAGATCTCAGCTTAATGTAGAGGTAAGATAGATAAATTAATAGGATATGTATATATTTTGGGGGGAAAAGGTTGACACACATATGATTAAGGCCTAGAGCTAAGCTGCCAGGCATTATAGGGAATACCGATCCTAGGTGCTGTTAGGGATCAATATCTTTCCGAACTCCTACATTTTACTTGAACATGGGGACTCAGAGCATCTCCAACATGTTTCCCTTTCCACTTTCCTTTTTTTTACCTTATAGGAGAATTCCTTTTCACATTTTCACCATTTAAGAGAGAGGGGGTAAGATCAGTTCCCCTTTCCCCTTTCCTCTTTAATTTGCCTTGACACGCAGACTCCACCTATAAATGACACAAGCACTCCTTTTCCACCCCTCATCTTTCTCCTCCAGCCTGATCTGGATGCCGCTTGCCGGCGGATGAGGCAGTGGGTGGCGGGTGGTGTACGGGCGGCAGGCGTGTGGGTGAGCGGCGCGGCCAGCGGTTGGGCAGGCGAGCGGGTGTGGCGGCGGCGTGAGTAGGGGCGGGCAGCAGCTGCGCGGAGCATGGGCACGACGGCGACGTGAGGCAGGTCCACAACAGCAGGCGGGCGGCGAGCATCGGGCTGGCCAGCAACGATATGGAGCAGGGGCACGGCAATGCACGGGGAAGGGGCGGCCAACACGCACGTAGAGCAGGGCACGACGGCGGCGAGGGGAGGAGGTGGTGTGACCACCACCGGCAGGAGAGCGAGGTGGACGAATGCCGAAGGAGGCCAGCGAGCTGGGCGCGGAGATGCTTGGCCGGGCGGCGAGGAAGGAGATCGGGTGGCCAGGATAGTTTAGATCGTGCGGTAGAGAAGAGTGGGAGTAAAGGGAGAGGTGAGGAAGGAGGGGGTGGATTGAGAAATCAAAAGGGAGAGGGGGAGGAAACAAAGGGGAAAGGGAAAAGGAAAAATGGGAGAGGGCGACTATTGAAGATGGTTTTTTGACTCCAATTCCTTTATATGGTTGAAAAGTGGAAAGAGCAAAGGGGTAGAGGAACTGTTAAAGATGCTCTCAGAAGGCTAAATGAATACTATCACGACTCACCACCTATAACCATGTGAACTCGTGGAATACACACGTACTTGATGGAGCTTATGTCTTTGTATCCCTATAATTTTTGGGCACGCCTTTGTCTTTTAGGTAATAATATGTTTATTGCCCATAACACTACTGCAGAAACCATCAATCTAAGTGGCATGGAAACCTCATATGAAGTGGTTATTTCACCCGCTTCCCTTTTTTCGATTAGAATAAGAGGTCATCCGAAGCGGTTATTTCACCGCTTCTTTTGACAAGTTATTATAAGCGGCGTATCTCGTGCCGGCGCGGATAGTAAAAATAAGAATTTGCAAATAAAAATGGTAAAAACATTTTTTCATAGCCTAGGAGGCCACCCCTGAGCTATCGTCACGGGCGCTCGTCGCAAGTCACAAGTCACGCGAAATACGCTGCGCGTGCGGTGTCCAGCCTTCGAACTCACGACCTACTGCCTCGCGCCAGCCTTCCTTACCTTCTCATCTAGACGTCGTTTCTGCATGCATGAGAGGGTTCTATTCCTTTTGACCCTTATTGCCTGAAGCTTAGTTCTAATATTTAAGTATGTAACGGCTTTAAATCGAAAAACTTTCAACTATAGAGTTGTAGATCTCGTCGAAACGTACAATTTTGGTATAAAGCTTCTCTCCATCCGAGACCATATGCAAAAGTTACAAAATTCAGAATGCAATCTGAAATTCGTAAAGACATATAGCCAATTGACAAAGCCATGATCAAGTTGTTCAAATTTATCAAAAAAAATGTCACCACATGAGCAAAATCCTAAACATGGATCATTCAAGCACAAATGAACTTCATCTCACCAAGATTATGAAAGGACAAGCATTCTTGACAAAAGATCATTGCAAACGCCTAAATTCTATCTCATGTCATGTCAAAGCACGGAGCCATGTGTTCACTTCTCAAGGGAGACTTCTCGGCAAACAACATGCAACCGCTTAGCACCCATGTGTGCAAGTGTGTGCAATGGTGAAAGCATAGAGACATGAGCATAAATATTTCTCAAAATGTATCATTTTCTCATCTTTCTTCTTTCATGCATAGACATCTCATTTTTCAAGTTTTTCACATTAAGCATGGTACATGAAATGTCTTTGCGACAAAAAGAAGCTTATGCTCCTCCACAAGATAAAACATGGGCTAAACATTCACAATGACAAAGGTCTTTGATCCAATTGAAAAGAATATCATATCCTAGCATGATCTTAAGCAAGATATAGCCATTTCGGCTCAAACAAGACATGCAAAGGCATTTACTCATGGGTGAAAAGAGTTTAAGTTCAGTTTGTCATTTTAATTCAAAAGGAGACTATCTCAAAAGGATATAATCAAAACCATCAAGAGCATAGCCATCCATACAATCAATCCCTAGCCAGCCTGCCTAAGCTCTAAAATGTAGCAAGTTGTAGCAATCACTGCATATAGGAGAAGCTCATTCCTAAGATATGAAACAAATGCAACATGATATATCACAAGATGCAAAGATGAAAACTATACATCAAGATACAAAAGGCAGAAAAAAGTACATCAAGATACAAAGATGGTACAATAGTATACATATGCTACAACAGAAGCCTCCAAAACTCAGCTCAGACAAGCGCACACACACCAAGTTCTCCTCGCAAGCGGATGAAGGAAACTTGGTCAAAAGATTTTGTGAAATGTCTGCAAGCTGGTTTTGGGTAGAAACATGGGCAAGGTCAAAGTCAATACACAAGCGTGATCAAAGCACAACCATAAAATCCAAACCAAGCGAGCAATTTACTCTTATGTGAAGTGCTAGCTTGGAATGCTCTTAATTTCCATATCTTTGTAGAGTTGTCATCAATTACCAAAAAGGGGAGATGGAATGGCCCTTGTTTGGTTTTGGTAATTGAGTGACAACCTAGATGGACTAATATGTGTTTATGTTGAGATACACAGGTGATTAGTCCATAGAGATGCACTAGTGTGAGCAACTTGAGTCATGTTGGTGAAGTGACTTGAATTCGTTGTAAAGCTCAACTAGTTGTTATAAAGGTGCGAATAAATATGAACATCATGAATTGATAAAGATCAAAAGGATGAGCATGATAAGTTATTGATCACCAAGGAAATGTTGTTGGATTGGAATTTCATATGGTGGTCCATAATGAGGAAGTTAATATACTGAAGATGTGGTATACAAGTGGTTTTGTATGACAAGATGATGAAGACAAGCAAGACTTGGCTGCGATGGACCATGCAAGGGTGAAGGGTAAGCAAGAGGCTTGACGCCGAGGGACCAAGGCAGTGGTGAAGGGCGAGTAAAGGCTTGGGCCGATGGACTATGAGATGTTATATGAAGCTATGAGTGATCCACATCAATCATATGAAGAATGAAAGAATGCAAGAAGATGAAATTCATATGTTGATCGACATCATGTGTATTGATGAGATGAAGTTGGCACAGGTCTATATGTTGATGAACATCAAGTGCCTTGAAGAAATTATTTGATTAACAATATGCATATGGGCATCAAGGAAGACCCAATGAATTTGCTCAAGGCAAAGGTATGAAATGTAGGGCATTTCATTTTGCCGGTCTCGGTGATTAGTGGAGAAAAGACCGGATTGATAAGATAGAATGCCGTACTATTAAGAGGGGTCTTGATGATGCTTGAGTCTTTACTAGGTGTTGAAAAGCTCAATCTTGCATATGCATACTAACCTTGGCAAGGAACCGGTAGTTTGCAAAGACGCCTAGAATACGGTTGATGTTGATGGTGTGTGGTGGATCATAGATTGCTTTTATGCTTTGATCAAATGTGTTTTGGGTCAAGCATTCAGTTGGGATGTGTAGTCCTCTGAACAAGCTTTCCATAGAGTACAAGATCACCTAATTTGGACATCAGAGCTAAGAGTTATGACCTTTTTACTGAGCCTCGGTCATGCTGAAAAAATGAACTGCGGACCGTCCGCCACTTGTGAGGCGAACAGTCCGCGAATGGCAGACCGTCCGCCAATTCCTAGCGGACCGTCCGCAGTTGAATTTCTGACCCGCGGACCTAATGGCGGACCCTTTACGCAGAAACGTGTTCTGAGGGTTCCAGGGCACTTTTATAAGGCGGACAGTCCGCGAGAGGCATAACGGTCGACTGAGAGAGGCATTTATTGAGAATATAGCCGTTAGAGTTCAAATGGCAGACCGTCCGGTCTTGTAGGGCGGACGGTCCGCCAAAACAGAGTGTTTAGGGCTGTTTGAATGTAACGGCTGGTTTGGGAGTGTTGGCCTATATATACCCCATCTCCTGCACCTTGGATGGGTGCTGAGCATTCCATTGAGTATCCTTGAGCTTGAGCAAGTCCTCCCCACGAGTTTGTGCATGTGTTGCACATAAGAGAGGGTGAGAGCAAGATTTGAGTGCATTTGCATAAGAGATTGAGCTTTAGGCACTTGGTGAAGGGTCAAGTGAGTCTTGTCTTGTTACTCTTGGTGTTTGCCGACACCTAGACGGCATGGTGGTGCTGTGATCCGGTGATCTTCTCAAGAGAAGCTTGTGAGAAGGCCCGGTGTGCTTGTGAGAGGTTTTGTGCTCGCCTCACCGGAGTGGTGAAGAGCAACTCTAGTGGAATCGAGGTGTGGAGCGGTTCTTTGGTTCCAGCCGGCTCAAGATCAAGCGGTGCCTTGATAGAGGAGCGGTTGGAACATTGAATCCACCTCAACGTGGATTAGGGGTGACCAGCAAGTCACCGAGACCACGGAAAAAATTCGGTGTCTCTCCTTTGTGGTTTGTTCACTTGAGTTCATTTAATTTGTGCAACTTACATTCAAGCAATTTATATTCTTAGAAACATTCTTGCTTGATTGTCACCCTAGGATTGCAAACCTTGATCTAGACATAGGGTGTTGGTGCACATAGTTGAGTGACATATTTTTGGGGTGTAGTCAAGTTTTGACCGATCGTTTTAATTCCGCATTTTTATCGGTTAAGTCTTGTTAGAATTTTTAGAACCGACTATTCACCCCCCCTCTAGTCGGCCTCCTCGATCCTATAAGTGGTATCAGAGCCTGGTCTCTCATTTTAATGGACTTAATCGTCCCGAGAGTAAAAGGATGGCAACTAGTTGTATAGAGCACACCGATGATGCACCTATTTTTGATGGCACAAATTATGCTCATTGGAAGATTCACATGTCTAACTATTTTCGTGCCATGAGCCTAAAAATATGGTGGATCGTAGATGTGGGTTTTTCTCATGCTTTGGATGATCATGCTCCAACAAAAGGGCAAGAGAAATGCCTACATCTCGATGCTCAAGCTACTAATGCTCTATTTAGTGCTTTAAGTGTAGAAGTGTTTCACAAGGTATGCAAGTTAAAGAGTGCTCATGATATGTGGATGAAACTTCAAGAAATATATGAAGAATCCAATATGACAAAGTTTGATTGTACTGATGATTCGGTCATTTTGGATGATTGCTCTACTTCAAGCTCAAGCAATGGGGATAATTGTTCTATATCAAGCTCTCATGATCAACATGATAATTCATTCTCTTATGCTCATGTTGATGAATTCACAAGTCCATCATCATCACTACATTGCCTTATGGCCAAAGGTAACACAAAGGTAAAACTTGATGATAGCGATGATGATGATGATCATGAGTATACATATGATGAGCTTGTAGACATGTTAAAAGGAATGCATGGTTATCTTGGCAAAAGTGAATTTGAAATAACAACTTTGAAGAAGAAAAATTCTTCTTTAAACAACTTATGTGAGGAGCTAAAACGTTCTCATGAGGAGCTTAATAAATCTTATGAGAAGCTAAAATTGTCTTATGAGAATCTTAGTGAAACTCATGAGAAGCTCAAAGAATCTCATGATTCTCTTGTTGCCAATGCATCCAAAAATTCCAAAGTGAACATAGACATATCATGTGATGTACCATCTAAGGTTGATGTGTCCACATCTTGTGATGATTTGCTTATTATGCCTTGTTGCTCAAATTTGGATGCTTGTACTTCTTCTATGCCCATTGAGACTAACCTTGCAGCTGAGAACAAGGAGCTCAAAGATGAGATCATGAAATTGAATGATAAATTGGAGAGATGCTATCATTCAAAGATGGCTGCTGAAAATATGTGGAATAACGATAGAAGCATTGAGGATAAAAGTGGACTCGGTTTTCATCCAAAGAAGAAGGAGAATAGCCGAATAAGGCACAATAGAAGGCATCAAAAGAAATATCAAGATGCAAAGAAAGTGAGCAAGAAGGAAGAAAAGAAGAGGAATATTGCTCACATCAAGTGCTTCAAGTGCACGGGAATGGGACACTTTGCCTCAAGTTGTCCTAGCAAGCTTAATGAGAAGCCAAACAAATCAAGAAAGGGGCAAGTCGGCAACAAGCAAGAAAATAAGAAAATTCATAGAGGACAAAATTCAACTTGCTACAATTGCCAAGAGAAGGGACACATCGGTAAAAATTGTCCCACGGGTAATGCTCCTAAACCCATTCTCTATAATGGTTATTATTTTCTTAGGAAGGCTAGAAATGGCTCTATTGTTGCTAAAGTTGTTAGTTCACCTAAAGTTCATGCAAAGGCCATTTGGGTGCCTAAATATGTTGTGACTAACCTCAATGGACCCAACCCGGTTTGGGTACCAAAAAGTGCTTGAGTTGATTAATAGGTACTTGGAGAGGCACTGGAAGCTTGGCTCATTTTTGGATAATCAATTTTATATCATATTTTGAGATGAAGTCAAGTATGAGGATGATTGTTGTATATCAAGAACCAATGCTATCTCGGTTTATCGGAGCATTCCCTCAAAGATTCGTCCATCAATTCCTTCTCTCAAGAATCTCGGTTTCACCACTACTCTCTATCTCTTGCATTTCCATTTTCATTCTCTTGAGCTGATCTTGCATATGTTGCAATTGGTATGAGAGTGAGGAATCATGACATTTGGGTGAAGTTGGGAAAAGTCAAGCGAATGAGAGAAGTATAAATTTGTGAGGGCTGAAATTTATTTGGACTATGATTGGATTATGCACTTGTTCAAGTACTTGAGTTGAAAATTGGATATTTTGTGGAGTGAGGTTGATCAATCATATATCACAGAACTAGCTACTAAAACTTCCAATTGGTATATCATGGAATTAAATCTTTGGGCTGCTCAAAGAAATTCTCGGACAACATATTTTTTGCATTATGACACACCTATGACTTGAGTGCAACAAGTTTGGTATATTGGAGATTATGGAAGGCTTCCTTGATATTTGGCACTAGAGAAATTTATTTGTGAGCCTATCTCTTTGATGACCAAGGTCTGAAATATACATATCAAGCGGTGTCATTTTTGGTTCAGCAAGTAGAAACAATTTTCACGGTGGTGCTTTGCTGAAAATTATTTGAAATTGGAGATATCAACATTACCTATGTGCCCAACCCTTCAATATAGTGAGATGGCAAATTTGATTCTGCTCTTGCACCATGATCTTGTTGATTAGAAAAATGATTCTTCATGGAGTTAGAAATTGCTGAAATTGTGCTAGTACAAAGTGCAGTTATTTTGGTTGAAAAATGGATATGGTCACTTATGATTGATTTAGTGCAGCTAGCTGAAATTTGACATCATTGACACCTGCCATATATGATCAAGGACAACCATATGCTTTGGACTCTTTTCAAATATGTTTTGCTTATGACAAAGAGCATTTTGGGTTGCTATTATACAAAGTGTGGATAAGCATATCAATGACAGTTTAAGCTACAGAGATTGGATTTCTTGTAGCAAGCTTATTGGTTTTCTCAGCTGAATGATATTTATGGTATGTCTTTGTGATTAGTTCTTTCAAGATCAAGATTACTGAAGATGTTCAACTCTACTATCTTGTGATCAGCTTGCTTGAAGAGAAGTGGTTGCCAAGGGCAATATCATTTTCTCATGTTGTACATGGCCATGGACATTTAGAAATTCAGAGTTCATTGAAGATAAAAAAATTTAGCTGCAAGTGAAAAAGTGTTTTGGACAGCCTTTATGCAAATCTGAAAAACAGCTAGACCCTAAGACACTATAGAAGCTGAAGATTGAGACTATTGCTACCCACTATCATTATACAAGAGCTGCAACAAAAATGTTCTCATGACAAAAGTTGCTAAGTATAGTAGGAAATTCAATGATCATATGGTCCTATTTCTCGGCTATAATTCCGTTTTAAATTTTGAGATTTATCAAGTGAGAAAGTTTTAGCAATGAATATGTTTGAAACAAAGCAATATATCTCAGCCCCATTGAGTGTGAAAAATTCAGCTAGTTCTAAGAAGATTTGTAGCTGTCCATATCTGAATATCATGACATGTTTGAGAGAGTAAATTGAACAAGAATGGTGGATATGGTTGCCACATGGGAAGAATAGTTTCACAAATGTACATCCATTCTTGATGAGCTGAAATTGTGAAATCTTTTGAAGGAAATTCAGAAATCAACATGGTGGCATTGCAATGACAAAGTTTGTGAGTATGGTACCTTGTTGCTGATTCCTCATATCGCACATATCCATGCTTTATGTGAGGAATATTTGAGATATATGGTCAAATCTGAAATCTATCCATATATGTGCAAAGTTGAAAAATATGCTAGCTAGCTTTGGATAGATCAATCTCTCACTATGCATATTGTGATAATATATATTCTAGTCTTGATTGGGTGCATATGAGTTGAATTGAATATGATATATATGCACGTCTTGCTTGCATGAGATGTTTGAATGGATTTAATGACTAGCAATCAAGTTTGGAGTAACTTGACTTGGATAAATTGACATGACAACCTCTAGTAAGTGAATTTGCATAGATTTATGTCCTGTGAGGATGTTCAAACAATATGAAGTCAAATTTGGTTCAATATGGAGAAGTATGGCTCAAGTTGTGAAATTTGTCAAAGATTGCTAAATCTGAGTGAGCCGCAATGATTTCCATGTTTGTGTGATCAAATCTTATTGGACTGGATTGAAATTTGGTATGCATGCCCCATACTTATGGCATTAGTTGCTGTACAAATTTCATGATCATTGGATAAGGGATGCTTCAGTTTTATAGTAAATCTTGTCAACTATAGTGCAACAGTTTTCAGCATATAGTTGTGTGGGAAGATGTGAAATCTGGCATCAAATGATAAGTCAAATGAAGCTCAAATTCTTATAGCTGAAAGAAGACTTAGTGAAGCACATCTCCACAAAATTTCGTGGTCATTGGATCTATACTTTGGGAGATATGGATTTTTCATTCAGCATACACAATCTGTTAGAAAAGCAACAAACATTGGAATTATGAAGAGTCACTTTGATTGAAAGTCTCTCAAGTTGGAAACATGATTACAATTGATTGGTAGTCCTAAATTTGGTTTTGAATTGAGCTAGAAGCATGACTTGTGAAAGGGTACAAGGCCATTTGATTATGGAGTTTGCTTGACACACATTTGGTACTCAAAGTAAAGATCAAGTTCAAACAAGATGAAGAAAGAAAAAGATTTCAGCAAGACATATAGGAGCTCAAATATGAAATCAAGGTTCAGTCTAGATTGAGTTCACCATGGATCAATCAATCAAATACGGTTCAATTAGTGTCAAGAATGGTTCTTTGGAGATAGGACACTTCAGCCCTTGGTGGGTTGCTATCCTTAGTGGTATAACCAAGCACATGTTGGCTTGAAAGGTTAAATGAAGTGGTAATCTAAGAAGCATTGGAGATACTCAGTTGAAGCACATCAAAAGGATTGATCAAAAGCAAGCATCGGAGAGCTAACAAAGTGGAATTCATAAAGTAGTATCTCTCTAACAATTTGAATGAAGCATGCCAACCACAACATGAAAAGTGTGGACTTGATCTTGAGAGGTCTTCAAACCATATGGATGAAGAATGGATTTCATATTGATGATTGATCTTGACCAAGCTACTAAATTACTCTTTACATTGCTATTGGGGAGCTTAATTGAAATCAAATGACTATCTTCTACTCCAAGATAGCAAAGGTATCATTGTAATGTGCATGTTCTTTTCATCCCTTCCTAGTATGCGGTTAGTGCATATAGTACATGCCTAATAGGATCATGCATAACAAATGAAAGTTTAGATTCATAATCTACCACTATAGCTTGTATGGTTGATTGATACTAGTGGTAGTATATATGAATTTGTTCATGAGCTAGTAAACCCAAGTACTTGACCTATTTTGGATTGCAATCAAGTGACAAGTACAACCTCAATAAGATAACCGCTATAAGCGTGTGAAGAAGCTTAGAGAGGGTTCAAACCGGACTTGGAAGCTTATGCATATCATCTAGCTCAAGTCAAAAGAGAGGGAAGCTAATGGAAATAATATAGCTCAAGAAGAAGACAACATTGCAAATGGATAGCATTTTCAACAATACAATCCCTACATTTGGTATTCCTACATCACCCATCAAGCGGTATTTTTCAATTGGTATTCATGAATGGTGTCTACATGAAGCTTACATGTAGTATTCTACAAGAATGCAAGTGATCCTCAACTTTAAGTGATCAAATCAAGTAGTATTTCTAAGTGGCATGCCATACATTTATTCGGTGACGTCCATCAAAAGTGCATGATTCAAATATCAACCTTCCATACCCTAGTGCATCCCTTTTATGGTAATTCATGACAAAGGGGGAGAAGTTGGAACAAAGATATGAGATATGCAAAGAGAGGGATAGATTGGAACAAAGATGTGAAATATGCACAAAGGGAAGAGATTACAAGAGGACGAATTGGACATGGACATGGACATAAAAGGACTCAATCTAGGTTGGGAGAGATTGCAAGAAGAAGAATTGGACATGGACATATGATGGGATATATTTCACCAAAGCAAGCAAGATTAAAGAATAGAAGGGGATCAAAATTCTTGAACAAAAGAAAATAAAAGAAGCACACAAGTAGGGGGAGCAAGCTCATGACTACAAGTTTGATGCATTTGTTTGCGCATTACATTTGCTTGCTTGCATTGCACTTATTGTAAATTCCTTCATGTTTATGTGCAAATGGTTGCTAGAGCTAAGACTTGGTTGATGATTGATTTTGTGGTATGTATAGCCTAATCTTAGTATTGCAAGTGTTAACTAGAACCTTGTTCACATTGTTGATCTCATGTGGTATCTAGTTTCACTTGTATCTAGCAAAGGTTGATGCTAAGAATGAATTATCAATTGGTATACACGCTGCAAAGGTAAAATTCTATCATGTATACCTTAGCATCGCTTAGTAGTGCTAACACTCTCACAAATGTCATATTTATGCATGTGTGCAATTTTAAAAACAAACCACTTGAGCACACATGTAGGGGGAGTTATCACTACCAAGTCGGGTTTTATGATGCCTATCCAAATCTCAACAAGTGGTCTTAAAATTGGATAACTAGCATAAAATCCAAACCAAGCGAGCAATTTACTCTTATGTGAAGTGCTAGCTTGGAATGCTCTTAATTTCCATATCTTTGTAGAGTTGTCATCAATTACCAAAAAGGGGGAGATTGAAAGGCCCTTGTTTGGTTTTGGAAATTGAGTGACAACCTAGGTGGACTAATATGTGTTTATGTTGAGATACACAGGTGATTAGTCCATAGAGATGCAGTAGTGTGAGCAACTTGAGTCATGTTGGTGAAGTGACTTGAATTCGTTGTAAAGCTCAACTAGTTGTTATAAAGGTGCGAATAAATATGAACATCATGAATTGATAAAGATCAAAAGGATGAGCATGATAAGTTATTGATCACCAAGGAAATGTTGTTGGATTGGAATTTCATATGGTGGTCATAATGAGGAAGTGAATATATTGAAGATGTGGTATACAAGTGGTTTTGTATGACAAGATGGTGAAGGACAAGCAAGACTTGGCTGCGATGGACCATGCAAGGGTGAAGGGCAAGCAAGAGGCTTGACGCCGAGGGACCAAGGCAGTGGTGAAGGGCGAGTAAAGGCTTGGGCCGATTGACCATGAGATGTTATATGAAGCTATGAGTGATCCACATCAATCATATGAAGAATGAAAGAATGGCAAGAAGATGAAATTCATATGTTGATCGACATCATGTGTATTGATGAGATGAAGTTGGCACAGTCTATATGTTGATGAACATCAAGTGCCTTGAAGAAATTATTTTGATTAACAATATGCATATGGGCATCAAAGAAGACCCAATGAATTTGCTCAAGGCAAAGGTATGAAATGTAGGGCATTTCATTTTGCCGGTCTCGGTGATTAGTGGAGAAAAGACCGGATTGATAAGATAGAATGCCGTACTGTTAAGAGGGGTCTTGATGATGCTTGAGTCTTACTAGGTGTTGAAAATCTCAATCTTGCATATGCATACTAACCTTGGCAAGGAACCGGTAGTTTGCAAAGACGCCTAGAATATGGTTGATGTTGATGGTGTGTGGTGGATCATAGATTGCTTTTATGCTTTGATCAAATGTGTTTTGGGTCAAGCATTCAGTTGGGATGTGTAGTCCTCTGAACAAGCTTTCTATAGAGTCCAAGATCACCTAATTTGGACATCAGAGCTAAGAGTTATGACCTTTTTACTGAGCCTCGGACATGCTGAAAAAATGAACTGCGGACCGTCCGCCACTTGTGAGGCGAACAGTCCGCAAATGACAGACCGTCCGCCAATTCCTGGCGGACCATCCGCAGTTGATTTTCTGACCCGCGGACCTAATGGCGGACCCTTTACGCAGAAACGTGTTCTGAGGGTTCCACGGCACTTTTATAAGGCGGACAGTCCGCGAGAGGCATAACGGTCGACTGAGAGAGGCATTTATTGAGAATATAGCCGTTAGAGTTCAAATGGCAGACCGTCCGGCCTTGTAGGGCGGACAGTCCGCCAAAACAGAGTGTTTCGGGCTGTTTGAATGTAACGGCTAGTTTGGGAGTGTTGGCCTATATATACCCCGTCTCCTGCACCTTGGATGGGTGCTGAGCATTCCATTGAGTATCCTTGAGCTTGAGCAAGTCCCTCCCCATGAGTTTGAGCATGTGTTGCACATAAGAGAGGGTGAGAGGCAAGATTTGAGTGCATTTGCATAAGAGATTGAGCTTTAGGCACTTGGTGAAGGGTCAAGTGAGTCTTGGCTTGTTACTCTTGGTGTTTGCCGACACCTAGACGGCATGGTGGTGCTGTGATCCGGTGATCTTCTCAAGAGAAGCTTGTGAGAAGGCCCGGTGTGCTTGTGAGAGGTTTTGTGCTCGCCTCACCGGAGTGGTGAAGAGCAACTCTAGTGGAATCGAGTTGTGGAGCGGTTCTTTGGTTCAAGCCGGCTCAAGATCAAGCGGTGCCTTGATAGAGGAGCGGTTGGAACATTGAATCCACCTCAACGTGGATTAGGGGTGACCGGCAAGTCACCGAGACCATGGGAAAAATTCGGTGTCTCTCCTTTGTGGTTTGTTCACTTGAGTTCATTTAATTTGTGCAACTTACATTCAAGCAATTTATATTCTTAGAAACATTCTTGCTTGATTGTCACCCTAGGATTGCAAACCTTGATCTAGACATAGGGTGTTGGTGCACATAGTTGAGAGACATATTTTTGGGGTGTAGTCAAGTTTTGACCGATCGTTTTAATTCGGCATTTTTATCGGTTAAGTCTTGTGAGAATTTTTAGAACCGACTATTCACCCCCCCTCTAGTCGGCCTCCTCGATCCTATAGCGGTCTTCATCCTCGCTGCTCGAGCTCGATGAGGTGTCGGTGTTCTCCTCCTTGTTCTTGTGCTTGGAGTGGTGCTCGTCCTTGGAGCGGTGCTTGTGCTTGTCTCGCGGGCGGTGCTTGTGCTTCTTGATTTCCTTCGGGCACTCGGCGATAAAGTGGCCCTTCTTGCTGCATCTGTAGCATGTACTCCCGGTGCGCCTGGAACCCTTGCGGTTCTGGTACATGCGCTCGAACCTCCTTGTGAGCAACACGAGATCCTCCTCGCTCAGCACCTCATACTCCTCATCTGGAAGAGACACAAGAGAAGACAATGCAAAGTGTCTGGGAGTGTTAGCATGTCCATCACCAAAGCCACCGACTAGAGCCAGACTATGAGAATTAGTCGGACTCTTAGCCTTAGCAAGAAACTGTCTATCAACCTCAAAAGATTTCAATTTCGAGAAAAGCTCATCAACCAACAAAGTTTCATAGTTAGCCGACTCCATGATCTCCTCAACCTTGGCACCCCACACGGATCTATCAAGTGCTTGCAAGAGCTTGATAGCTCTGTCATGATCTGACTATGGGAGGATGGTGATGTTGGCTTTCATGTTGTTGACTATGGCGGTAAAGCGCCGGAACAAAGCATCAACAGACTCTCCAGGCAAGTGAGCGAAATTCTCATACTCTCTGCGATACATCGAGAAAAGCCTAGCCTTCACATGGCTATCACCACCGTGGGCTACCTGAGCTTCTGCCAGATCTGGCTAGCTAGGTCCTCGCCCATAACACACTCAAACTCCTCGATCGACAAAGCACGAAAAAAGTAGTCGACAGCTCTAGTGTTTGCCTCAAACTTATCTCTTGCATCCTGGGAATCTAAGTTGGTAGGATTGACATAGTGTTCATCTTTGGTCACATCCCACAGCAACTTTCCTTTGCCACGCAAGAAAGCGCCCATACGCGCGACCCAATTCGGATAATTCTTCCCATCGAAGTGCGGAGGCCCAAAACCCCAATCTTGGTACGCCATCTTTGGATCTTAGACTGGTTAGAGTCGCAAAGACCCGTAACCAGCTCTGATACCAATTGAAGGACCGATTAGGCGACCAGAGAGGGGGGAGTGAATGGGAGCCGATAAAATTTCTTTCTCAAATCTGGCTTTTCCCAAATCAACACCAAGCCAACCAAACGATCGAGCCAAGATCACGTAGCTATTGAGAAGCTACTGACCCTAGGAACTAGATCAAAGCAGCGGAAAAAGAATCGGACAAATCGAGCACAAGACGCGGCCTCAACAGGAAGAGTTCAGTAAAATTTACATGGGTCGTTTGATCTGACCGGACAAGAGAAGTCGGTCGGATTTATCGCCTATGCTCCGACCACTACCGTGAGAAAACAATAGATCGAATCAGCGAAAAATACACGGGTCGATTGATCCGACCGCACATGAAAAGCACCGGTTGGATTGATCGCCTATGCTCCGACCGTTGTTGAGTGAAAACCACCGGTCGATTGACTCGACCAATACAAGTGCCTCCGGTCAGATCGATAGGTCAATAGTCGAGTCACTGACCTAACCTTCCCTTAGTGCGACCTTCTACCAGAGAGTTTGCAAGGCTGCGAAGGCTAGCGGTCGATTGATCCGACC
This sequence comes from Urochloa ruziziensis, assembly GCA_015476505.1. Taxonomy (NCBI): domain Eukaryota; kingdom Viridiplantae; phylum Streptophyta; class Magnoliopsida; order Poales; family Poaceae; genus Urochloa; species Urochloa ruziziensis. The sequence goes on from WEIB01000092.1 coordinate 27,843, forward strand.
GAGCCAAGAAGAACAGATCAGATCGATAGATCGACTCAGCGAAAACGGTCAACTCGAGAATGGATCTCCCAAACGACTTGGAGTCTTGAGACAAGATTTTGGGTAGATGATATGCACCTCAAGGAGAGGCTATGCCCCAAAGATGTCGGCCTCAAATCTCCTAGAACTTCGGGAATCTCAAATCTAGCGAAGAACACACCCTCCTCGAGTTCATCCCAAAATCTTCAAATCTAGGACGAATCCCGGAGTTTGGGGGCCAGAGATCACCAACAAAAGAGGCAGAAGGCACTCATGTGTGATTCCCCCAAAGAAATTCGAGAGGAAACGGCCTAGAGAATGAAGAACGAAAATCCCCCAAAAATAGCTCCGAAAATAGGAAAAAGAAAAGGAGCTCGTGGATTCAAATCATGGCACGAAATGAAACTTTGGATTACTTGACCATGTGCAGTTACAAGCTACTTGCTAGCACAAACAAAGCTAGAATGGCAAAAAGATCAAATCAAAGATCCCTCCTCTCTCTCCCTCTCATACCCTAGAAAAGACCCTCTCACAAACAAATGAGATGTCTACCACCTATCCTCTCCAAGGGATGGCTGCCCACAATAGCCACTCCTCATATATATAGGCGCCCTGCAAATATCCAGAACGCCCTTACATGAAGCATACAACAAGATACCCCTTAGGGGCAAAATTAACATTTTCGCGAATCTTTTTCCCGCTGGGACACCTTCCACCGCAAGCTTGCTTCCCTCCAACGCAAACCTTGTGGTCACGCCGCGTGTCCTATGGATCGAAGCTCCTCGACGCCAAACTTGGGCCTGGCTGGTCACCTCAGCCCAGCTGCCCAAACTTCGCCTCGTCGAGTCCTCGGCCTTGGTTTTGAGGCCCAAACCAAGGGAAACTGTCCACCGATGATTTTGTGGCCAAATCACCAAACCCCGCGTGCAAGCTTCGGTTGTGACCCGCTACCTTGCACCGGCTTCTCGTCCGCATACGAGCTTCGGTTATGAGCCGCTACCTCGCACCGGAACCACGTCCCCTCGCTCGTTGTTGCACCATGTGAACCGCACTTGATCCATCTGGCCACCGGGTCCCTCTAACCAAGCCTACTTGTCTCTCCGCTCCTCGGAGGCCGCCATGGCTAAGACCTTTCGCGCCTGTTCTTCACCTGCACCAATGCAATCAAGCCGCATTCTACACCTGCAATACTTCAGCCAAGGGAAACGTCAATCCACACCACGTTGTCAATCACTCATCACACCAGGAAGTGACCATCCACCGGTCCTCGGACACATCAGGTGCTCATTGTCTATGGTCAAGAAGCTATTTTGCCGGTTGAAGTGAATCTTGGGGCTTATAGACTGGCAAGACAAAATGATCTTAATGCTATTGATTATTGTGGGGGATATAGTACCCGGGTACCTCACGAGCAGGCCTGGCAGCCCACCAAAAGGGGGCGGCCCAGCCCACCGTTCTGGACCTGAAGACGTGCGAGGCAAGTCGGCGCACGGAGGAAGGATCTGGAAGGAGAAGTTATAGTTGGAATAGGAATTATTGTAAAGAAGGAAAGGATTCTTAGAGATAGGATCGGTTGCAAACCGACTTGTAACCCTGCCCCCCGATATATAAGGCGGGCAGAGACCCCCTCCAAAAAAACTCATCTCAACTCATAGCGAAATCCACGCAATACAACACCCCAAAACAGGACGTAGGGTATTACGTCGAGTCAATGGCCCGAACCTGTATAAACCCCCGTGTCTGTCCAACCTAACCATCTTGCTTCCGATCTTTGCGATCTTCCCTGCAATACAAATCACTTCCGTGGGCTACCCCGTGGAAGACTGCCGGAGATCATATCACCGACAGTGGCGCGCCAGGTAGGGGATATCGCCAAGATCAATCTGGTAAGCTTGATGGATCGTGTCAAGATCTTGGACAACTGCAATCTCCCGGACGTCGACGAAGTTGAGATCCAGTTCGGGGACGTCACCACCGCCGCCTTGGATACCCAAGCGGCAGGAGCTACGGTCGCCACGGAGGTCTCCTCTCTGGCGCCGACTTCTGCCGTCATGGCCCAGTCCGGTCCGATCGCATCTGATCATGCCGGCTCTACCCCGCTGAGTCCATCGCAAAACGCGAGACCCTACCAGTCGGGAACAGATCTACAATCTCTCGGTTCCGATCCGGCTCCTGAGAGGCGTCGCCGAGTCATCGCAGAGCGTAAACGCTCAACCGACGCGCGTCCAGAGCCCTGAGGTCATCACCATCTAGACCCCTGGCTTTTGCGCGCTCACTCAGAAGCAGAAGATGAAGGACATCGTCCAGGCGGATGATTCCCTCTCTGGGAGCGACTCCTATGAGTTAGACCCGCGGGGACCCTCAATCCTGGACGATCTGCCGGAAGGATACACAGTTTCCGACGCCTCTACAGAGCCGGAACTGCTAGGATCACTCGGAGAACTAACTCCGAGTAGCTTGGAGCGTTATACGCCCACATCCGACTTCTCCGAGTCCGAGGAAGATTGCCTCGCGCAAGAAGGAGTCGGGTCATACTGCTATATGGTGGCGCCAGCGACGCCACCCAACCCTGTCTCAGAAGACGAGGTCACTCCAGCTGAGGAGACGACTGAAGCCAGGGACCAGCGTCGAGGACGCAACGCCAGTCGGGCGACTCGCAGAGCCGCACGACCACACGGAGCCACCGCGTTAGGATCTGGCACTGCTCGACTCCAGGAACCACGCTCTGAGGATCATCGTCGCCAATGGGATCGGCACGACAGGAGGAGCACCTGGAACTTGATGCGCGACGGCATGTTCGAGTTCAACGGATATGACGTCTACGAGACGCCAGTCCAGAACCTCGTCACCATCAACGAGGAAATCAGTCGGCTGCCACCCAGCACTCTAGGCCTGGAAAAGGTAAGGGCTCTCGTGCAGGCCGCCTCCGTCCAGGTTCACCAGATGCAGGGTAGAGCAACCACGGTCGCTCCTGAGCCCGGTCCGTCTCGACACCGGGCCAGCGGCGGATCGGATCCTGATGAAGACCTTCGCACCACGATCAACAGAGATCGAGAAGCGAGGGACGTCATCCGCAACAGCACCGAAGAGCGCCATCGTGAGGAAATCCGACGGCGCGAAGAATACGATCGGGATCATGGAAATCCCCATCGTAACTCCATCAGAAGCGGCTACTCGACGGAGTCAGACTACTCTAACCCCTCCGGTAGTCCAAGGCGCGACAACGACGGCGGTCGCACTCCGCCACGAGGACGAGCGCTCCCACCACCCAGGCGACCGACTCCGCCAAGGGAGCGAACTCCACCGCGCAGCAGAACCTACCGACGGGACCGAACTCCACCCAGGACTCAGAACTATCGGAGGACCCGTTCCCCGCCCAGGGACCGGGATCGCAGGAGGGATGGCACTCCCCCGAGAACAACAGACGGATCGGGTCCGAGCAGTTCCCGCCCTAGAGGTCGGATCGGCGGATTCCAGTCGTTCACTGAACGCTTGAGAAGCGTGACATGGCCCAAAGGCTTCAAGTTGTCGGATATCGACAAGTACGACGGGAAATCTGATTCATCTCAATGGCTTCAGATCTACTACACCGCCGTACAAGCGGCCGGCGGCGACGAAGACGTGATGGCGAATTACCTTCCCATCATGCTCACCAAGGACTGCCGCAACTGGCTGGCAGGACTCCCGCAGGACACCATCGACAACGGGGAGCAGCTTACCGAACTCTTTGTCGGTAACTATCTTGGTACCTGGGAAAGGCCCGGGAGCAAGCGGCTCCTCGGTCAGATCAGGCAGCGCAAGAACGAGACCCTGCACGACTTCGTGCGCAGGTTCTCAGAGAAGCGCAACTCCATCACGGACATGACGGATCAGGAGGTTATGTCAGCCTTCCAGCACGGCATCTCCGATGGGAGACTGATTCACAAGTGGACTCGGAAGCCACCCGCGACTGTCAATGACATGTTCCGGACGCAGAGATCGCGGAAAAGGAACAACTCAGCGAGATCAGGAGCCGCTGGGAAGAAGAGAACAAGACAACCCGCAAGCGCGACCGCCGCGAAGACGAAGACCGACACGACGACCATTGTCGCTCCGACAGTCACCCTCGCAAGAAGAAGAGCGAGGGAGATATGGTCGCCGCACTGGACCGGTCCAGAGGCCAGGTAACTCCAGAGGATTTCCAGCGCATGCTCGATGAGCAATGTCCTTACCACAAGCACAAGCACTCGGCACGAGAGTGCTACGGGCCCAAGCGAGCCTTCACTTGGGGCAACAGAGGCCCTCCCTACAGAAAGAGGAACGATGGTTCCCCACGAGACGACAGGCGGAACGACGAGCCCGGCGACGACTTCCAGGAAGCTGACCGAGTGGTTCGCATGATCTATGGCGGACCAGAGTTCGAGTCGAAGCGCCAGCAGAAGCTCACCCATCGCCAGGTCATGCACGCGAGGGAACCACCGGTACCTGAGTACCTTAAGTGGTCGGAAGTTCCGATCACCTTCACCCGGGAAGATCACCCAAACTTCATACCGAAGCCCGGGTTCCACGCCTTGGTAGTAGCCCCGACGATCCGCAACGTTCGGCTCACCAAGGTGCTAGTCGACGGTGGCAGTGGCCTAAACATCCTCTTTGCTAACACATTGAAGGAGCTCGGCCTGACTACTCTCGACCTAAGTCCCTCCCAATCCGCATTCTACGGTTTGATACCGCGAGAAGGGGCGGAACCACTCGGGCACATCACGTTGCCCGTTACCTTCGGAGACCGGAACAACTACCGGACCGAGCATATGCAGTTCACGGTGGCGAACTTTGAAACTGCATACCACGCCATCCTCGGGAGGCCGGCGCTCGCCAAGTTCATGGCGATTACTCACTACGTCTACTTGCAGGTCAAGATGCCAGGACCTAAAGGCGTAATTACCGTCTTGGGGGACATCCGAGTCGCTTACACATGCGAACAGAAAACCCTCAACGCGGCAGCTGCACTGGACATGTCCAAGCGCATGGAGCAAGTACTGGCTGCATCACAGGAGGTGGACAAGGACTCCCTGGAGATCCCCACCAAGAAGCCAGCAAGAGAAGCCATCGCGCCAAGCAAGGAGACGGAGCTGAAGAGGATCTCTCTGGACCTGGATGACCCGAAGAAGACGGCCATCATCGGGGCAGAATTAGACCCCAAATAGGAAGAAGTGCTCGTCAAATTCCTAAGGGAAAACGCCGACATATTCACGTGGAAACCATCCGATATGCCAGGTGTCCCAAGGGAACTTGCCGAGCACTCCTTGAAGGTCAATCCGACTGCCAAACCGATCAAGCAGAGGCTTCGTCGATTCGCGCAGGACCGCAAGGAGGTGATTAGGGCATAGATTACAAAGCTGTTAGCGGCTGGTTTTATTCAGGAGGTGTTCCACCCCGACTGGTTAGCTAATCCAGTTCTTGTAAGAAAAAAGAATAATAATGATTGGAGAATGTGCGTCAATTATACAGATCTCAACAAAGCTTGCTCTAAAGACCCCTTCGTTCCCCCCCGCATCGATCAAGTCATTGACTCCACGGCAGGCTCCGCCCTGCTCTGTTTTCTCGATTGCTACTCAAGCTATCACCAGATAGGCCTGAAGCTGGAAGATCAGATAAAGACCGCGTTCATCACGCCGTTCGGTGCCTTTTGTTACAACACAATGGCCTTCGGTCTGAAGAACACAGGCGCAACCTATCAGAGGACGATTCAAGCATGTCTGGATCAATTGATCCCAGACATAGCAGAAGCCTACATCGACGACATCGTGGTCAAGATCATGAACCCCGAGGACATGATAGGGAATCTGACAAAGGTCTTCGAACGCCTACGCGTATTCCGGTGGAAGCTCAACCCAGAAAAGTGTGTCTTCGGAGTACCCTCAGGTAAACTACTCGGCTTCATGGTCAGCAACCGCGGGATCGTGGCAAATCGCGAGAAGATCACGGCCATCACCAAGATGCTACCACCAACCTGTCAAAAGGATGTGCAGAAGTTTACTGGATGCATGGCAGCGCTCGGTCGTTTCATATCACGACTCGGCGTTCGCGGATTGCCGTTTTTCAAACTGCTCAAGAAGCAGGACAAGTTCGTGTGGGATGACGAGGCGAAGCAATCTTTCCAGGAACTCAAAGATTACCTGCAGAGTCCGCCCATCCTCGTCCCACCTCAACCAAGAGAACAGCTCTACCTCTACATCTCTGCTACTCCCCGAGTGGTTAGCACGGTACTGGTGGTCGAGCGTCCTGAAGAAGGACACGCATATGGAGTTCAACGACCAGTCTACTTCGTCAGCGAGGTCCTGACCGTATCTAAGGTACGCTATCCCCATGTGCAGAAATTACTCTACGGAGTTCTCATCTCAGCAAGAAAGCTGAAGCACTACTTTGAGGCCCATCCAATCTCGGTTGTGAGCGAAAATCCTTTAGGGGAAATTCTCCATAACCGAGACGCCAGCGGCCGAATCGTTAAATGGTCAATAGAATTGGCTGCCCACCACATAACCTTCGTTTCACGTACTGCTATCAAGTCTCAGGTCTTGGCCGACTTCGTGGCAGACTGGACAGAAAACCAAGCTCCGGCTGACGACGAGGTAGTTGAGTACTGGGAGATGTACTTTGATGGCTCCCTCCAGATCAAAGGAGGCGGCGCAGGCGTACTCTTGATCTCTCCAAGTGGACAGGAATTAAAATACGTCCTTCAAATCATGTTCCCAGTATCCAACAATGCAGCCGAGTACGAAGCAGCCTTGCACGGTCTCCGCATCGCAATATCTCTGGGTATCAAACGCCTGATGGTACGCGGGGACTCTGCCCTGGTCATAAACCAGGTAAACAAGGATTGGTCCAGGACCAACGAAAAGATGGACGCTTACTGCGAGGAAATCAGGAAGCTGGAAGGGAAATTCTATGGCTTAGAGTTCCATCACGTGGTGCACGACCATAACAAGGCAGCAGATGAGCTTGCTAAGATGGGGTCCACCCGTGAAGGCGTCCCACCCGGAGTTTTCATACAAGATCTTGTCAAACCATCTATCAAGATAAACCCGGATGGCACTGTCGCGGAGCAACAAGTCGGAGAAACCCCGGAGTTAGCCACATTAGTGGTAGACGAAGTGTTGGACTGGAGGACCCAGATCATCGACTATCTTGACAGCGGCATATTGCCCACAGAGGTCACGGAAGACAAAGATCTAAATTCGCTCCACGAACAAATCGTGCGACGCAGCAAAAGCTACGTCATCATCGGAGACAAGTTGTATCGTCGATCTGGAGCTTCTCAAATTCTCCAAAAGTGCGTAAGTCGCACAGAGGGTATTGAGCTCTTGACAGACATACACAAAGGAATCTGTGGTAATCACGCTGGGGCTAGAACCATCGTTGGTAAAGCTTTCCGGTCTGGTTTCTACTGGCCGACTGCCGCAGCAGACTCAGAAAACATCGTACGGCACTGCAAAGGGTGTCAGTATTTTGCAAGGCAAATACACGCACCCGCACAACAGCTGCAAACCATACCAGCGTCCTGGCCCTTCGCTTGTTGGTGCTTGGACATGATTGGTCCGTTCAAGAAGGCTCCTGGTGGTTTTGATCATGTCCTAGTAGCTATTGACAAGTTCACCAAGTGGATCGAGGTGAAACCAGTCAGAAAGCACACGGCAGCCAAGACCATTGAGTTCTTCACCGACATCACCCACCGCTTCGGAGTCCCAAATCGTATCATCACAGATAATGGTACGAACTTCGTGGCGCAGGAGTTTAAAGACTGGTGCAGCGAGAGGAGCATCAAGCTATGCCCTGCATCCGTGGCGCACCCAAGGGCCAATGGCCAAGTCGAAAAAGCCAATGGCGAAATAATCAAGGCGCTCAGGGCCCGCATATTCAAGCAGCTGAAACAACATGATGGACGATGGATCAAGGAGTTACCAGCTGTAGTCTGGGGGCTGCGCACTCAGCCGAGTCGTGCCACGAAGCAAACCCCGTTCTTTCTGGTTTACGGCTCGGAAGCTATCCTACCAACGGATCTCGCATACGGCTCCCCCCGAGTGGAGTTCTATGACGAATACGATACGCAAGTGGCGCGCATTGAAGACCTCGACAGCATCGAGGAAAAGAGATTGGCTGCCCAGATCCAAGCCGCGCGTTACGCTCAGGTCCTGCGACGTTACCACGATCGATCAATTAAGCAGAGATCTTTTGAAGCAGGCGACTTGGTTCTGAGGAGGAAGCAAGACACCAAGGGCGCGCACAAGCTTGCGTCCCCTTGGGAGGGGCCATACATCATCAAGTCAGTGAGTCGCCCAGGCTCATATCGCCTCATGACGGAAGACGGCGTAGACATCCCAAATCCATGGAACATCGAGCACTTACAGCGTTTCTACGCCTGATTCAGTTATGTATTCATCTTTTTTTTGTTTAGATTTGTTTTTTCCGATTGATTTTGGAGGGTAATCATCCCCAGTCACGACTCGGCAGATTTATAATGAGTTATCAATAAAGTTGATTTCATCTTTCATCTATTTCTACTACTCGAATTTCCTCTTTCGCGTCACGCACATAAAGTATGAGTGGAACAAACTTTAAATCGAGAGGGAAAGTACTTGCCAAGTCAAAGCTCTAAACGTATGACAAAGACTCTGCGGCATGAGACTGAGACCAACGAGGCTAATCTACTCCTAACAGGTCAACCACTCAGAAATTAAGGCCAGCGCAGAAAGAAAGGGAGTAGTAGTCCCATAAAAACTTATATACAATAGCCAAAGCTTAAACATTGTTCAAAAGTACTACTTCTACCAAATACTACAAATATTCTATGTAAATTAAACTGCAGGATCACCAACACCAGACGGGGCCGCTTCATCAGAATCATCAACAACATCCTTGGACAGGACATTGGCGATAGGCTCGACTTCAAGGAGCAGTCTGCCCACGTCATCTTCAGAGGTGCCAGCAGCGTATCCGCGGCTGAGTGGCTCCAGGTCCGATGCCGGGAACAGAGACTTGAGCACCGCCAGGACATGACCGCAGCTGGCCTGACTGATGGAGCAAAGCTGTCGCCGGAAGAAACGTGGAAGCGCCCGAACGCGGTCGAGGATAGAAGCCGAAGATGATGACGCCTCCGGCTCGATCTCCTCCGCCACCACTCGGATAGCGTCCTCCAGCGTGATCTTCTCGGTGCGCAGTGCCTCCGCCTCGCCTTGCAGCCGAGCCACCTTGGCAGTGAGCTCTGAAAATTGGGACATAATCCGGTACCGGTAATCTACAGAAAGTTAGATCTGGATAATATATCCACGTCTGACAGGAAAACAAACAAGGGAATAACAGACCTCTGAGCTCGTGCATGGCCTGGGCTTTATTGAGTTTAGCCTGCTCCACCTCTCCGCGAAGATCGCGAGCGGTGCGTTGGGCTTCCTCCAACTCAGCCTGGTGTTGGGTCGCAGCAGCTTCGAGTTCAGTCACTCGGGCCACCAAGGAGTCGGCCTTAGCGACTGCAGAAGAAAGTTCTTGAATCACCGAGGATTTTGCCTCGGCATCAGCAGCTAAGTCCTGCAAAGACAAGTCAGATGACAAAACAAATAGGCGTACCACTTGGTACTCGACCTCAACAAGAAAAGTGGCTCAGGAAATACCTTGACTATCTGGCCCATACGAAGATGGAGCGACATGAACTCCGCCAGAGGAGCCATGGGAGCACCACCACCCGGAGCGCCGACCACCGCAGAAGCGATTTCGACCTCCGCAGCCTGGGGCTCCTCCACTGCAGCAGTCTGTTCAACCACAGGAGTAGGCTGGGGGCTGCCCTGAGGCAGTGGAGTCGGTGACGCTGGTGCAGGACTCGGCGGAGGCAGGGTTGGTGCTCGCAGCGACTCTGGTGGCGGACCCACAGGCTGATCGCTGAGAAGATCAGCCGAGTGGGTTGACACCTCTGGCATTTGGATTGGCGGGATCTCTGTCTCAACGACCGACTGCGGCGCAGGACCCGCAAAGGGGATCTCAGACGGCGTGCTACAAGATACAACACATATGGATTAATCACAGAAAAGCATAAAGGATAATCAACAGATGACAATGATACTTACAGAGTAGATACGCGCATTCTCGGCGCTTTCCTTTCCGAGTGGGGGAAGGAAGGTCCCTCGGACTTGCAGCACTCAGAGGTACTACTGCAAGGGGAGACTGCTCCGAGCTGATTATTGGGGGCGGGATTGACGACTCGGCACCGCCAGCTTCGTCTTCTTCCGAGTCAGATGACTCAGAAAGGAGGAGTTGGCGGCGGCTTGGCGCATCCCCAATCACAATCCCCGTTGAAATTTTTCGCTTCTTCGGGACAGGGGCAGCCTTCCCACCACTCGGAGACAGCACGTCTGGAGAAGGAGAGGACGACAGAGTGATATCAGAATCATGCAGGTCACTCTCACTTCCTCCGACTGCTTCTTCAACACCACCGGCTCTGCGCCGAGCCGGCTGATCCACTCCCTTCGGCATCTCAGGTAAAGGAGGGAGGGATACAAAGGCAGCTCGACCCTGCAAAAGTTGGGTTCAGTTCTTTACTAAGATTACACCCAATGGGTGGAATTGAAACATAAAACAGCAACAGACTGGTTAAATACCTCAGGGCGTGGATTCAATAAGTTGAACGCCGGAGGACAGTCAGTAGTCCGCAGGGAAGTCCCTGACATGAAGAATTTGCCAAGCCGAGCTGCGGCTTGGACTTTGTCAACACGCTCGGGGGCTTCACGCGTGTTGTCCCCCTCGGCGTAGTACTCATACGCCGGATGAGCCCGCTGCTTGAGGGGCTGGATCCGGCGCAGCACGAAGTTGGCTGCCACTCCGACGGCAGACAACCCTCTGTCCTTCAACTGGGCTATGAGACCCAGCAGTTCCCGAACCTCGTCCATCTCACTCTCCTTGGGAAGAGTAGTCCAGGACTTGGAGGGAACAGGACGTGAATCGATTTCAGGGGAGATGGCAGGCGAGTGGTTTCCTACGTAAAACCACTCGGACTGCCACCCCTTGTTGGAGGTAAGGAAAGGGATATCAAAATACTCCCGGGTTCGACCCTCGTGGAGTTGGAATCCGGCGCCTCCGACTACACGCGGGCACTCGGTTCCAGGATAAGGTTTCAACAGAAAAAGATGAAGAAAAAGATTGAAGTGAGGCTCTATCCCAAGATAGGCCTCACAGAGGTTGATGAAGATGGCGATGTGAAGAATGGAGTTGGGGTTCAGTGCGCAAAGACTGATCCCATAGAAATGCAGCAGCCCGCGGAGGAATGAATGCGCGGGCACGCCAAAGCCGCGCAGAACGAAAGACTCGAACACCACCAAATCAGAGGAATTTGGGGTGGGGAAAGACTCACCGGAGGCTGCGCGCCACTCGGCGGTTTGCTGGTCTGGGAGGATGCCGTCGACGACGTGCTGCTCGAGGCGCCTGGTGGTGGTGATGGACTCCCTCCACTCGGCGACGCGATCCACGGTGACTTCAACGGCGGTCTTGGCCTTGGCCGACCGGGCCCTTCCCGGTGACCTCTCCTTCCGCTTTGGGGCTTCCTTCCTCTTTGGCGCCATGGCAACGAGCCGGGGCTGAGGATTGAGGATGAAAGCTGCGGGAGTGGATCTAGGGTTTGCTCTCGCGCGCGGAGAACTTGAGCGCTGGGAAGGCAAATGGCGAGTAAAGGAAGAAGATTGCGGCGAGGATGGCTTATAATGGAATGAACCGTTCCTCCCGCGCGTGGCGCGATGCGTGTCTCGGGAACTCAACCGACGCAGGCACGTCCCGTCGCTTTGAATTCAAAGGTGCGGTAAGGAGTCGCGATATCTCGCGATATTTTGCCTTCAGTAAAGCAACCATTAGTTTCCCTAGGAAACAACGGACTTTACGGGATTGATGGGCCTAAATGGGCTAAAATATAGCACGACCTTTCGGTTCTGTTACATTAACAAATTTGTGGGTTCCTGAGCTAGTGTTCAGGAGCAGAAACCACTCGGTCGTGAGGCTAAAATTAGTCGACGGCCAGATTTGCTTTTGCAATTAATATTGCATCCTTGCAATTGATTTTTACGTAAGGCATGCGATATTATCGCTAAATTCGCTCAGAAGTCTGGGTCAAGTGCTGACAAGTATAAATCTTGTGAGAAGGTGGCTTACCATATGGTCAAGCTGGGTCGTGGGACACGACTCGGGAGTCATGCCGAGTTCAAAGAACTTGAGAACAAAATCCTTAAGAAGGGGAAACAAAAAAGCCCCAGAAGGAGAAGATTATTCAAAATCCATGCCCAGAGGCATGGGGGCTGAAAAGTTCAGTCAGGATCCACGGCTTTCAGAGTCTTGACACGATCGTGCCGAGTCGTATCAAGACTAGGGGGCTACACCCAATGGGTGCACCTGGAGGTGCACACCATTGATGGATTAAGTTCAAAAGAGATTCATAATATTTTATTTTTGACCCTCGACCAGAATATTTTATTCTGCTCAAGGCTCGGGGGCTACACCCAATGGGTGCACCTGGAGGTGCGCACCATTGAAGATCAAGATATAGATGGAGAAAAATTGAAGACCTTTGGCCAATTTCATACTAAAATTGCCCAAAGCTCGGGGGCTAAGTGTATTCACTTCGCTGTCGCGTCGTGAAAAAGAGCACTCCTTTCCCTCACTATGGCCATAATTGAAGAATTGTTTTCAGGAACGTCTGATCATGCACTCAGATCTTCCTCGAAACCACTAAGATCTACCTCAAAACCACTCGGATCTTCTTCGAAATCACTCGGATGAGGTCCTAGACAACTTGAGAGCGCTTGGATCATGCAAGAAAAGACGAATCAATTACAGCCAACGATCGGCCAAAAAGTGCTCGGGGGTTACTGTGGGGGATATAGTACCCGGGTACCTCACGAGCAAGCCTGGCAGCCCACCAAAAGGGGGCGGCCCAGCCCACCGTTCTGGACCTGAAGACGTGCGAGGCAAGTCAGCGCACGGAGGAAGGATCTGGAAGGAGAAGTTATAGTTGGAATAGGAATTATTGTAAAGAAGGAAAGGATTCTTAGAGATAGGATCGGTTGCAAACCGACTTGTAACCCTGCCCCTCGATATATAAGGCGGGCAGGGACCCCCTCCAAAAAAACTCATCTCAACTCATAGCGAAATCCACGCAATACAACACCCCAAAACAGGACGTAGGGTATTACGTCGAGTCGACGGCCCGAACCTGTATAAACCCCCGTGTCTGTCCAACCTAACCATCTTGCTTCCGATCTTTGCGATCTTCCCTGCAATACAAATCACTTCCGTGGGCTACCCCGTGGAAGACTGCTGGAGATCATATCACCGACAATTATCATAATTTAATGATGGATAACATTGACGAAGTGACCGACAAGCAGTTGGAAGCTTTGAGGGAAATAGAGAAAGACAAGATTCAGGTTGCTAGGGCTTATAACAAGAAAGTGAAGGGTAAGTTTTTTCAAGTTGGCGACATGGTTTGGAAGACAATTCTACCTATAGGGACAAAGAGCAATAAGTTCGGCAAATGGTCTCCTAGTTGGAAAGGTCCATACAAAGTTGCAAAGGTATGCTCGGGGAATTCTTATATGGTTGAGACGATGCAGGGTTACATGATGCCAAGAGCACTCAATGGAAGATATTTGAAGACATATTACCCAAGTGTATGGCAAGAAGCTTGAGTCAAAGAAGCAGGTACGGTTGAGTATCGCCTTTAGTACAAATGGCCGGTGAATTTATGGATTTCATTGCCCTTAGTCTTATTTCTGCTAGATATGTATGTTTTCTAATACGCAAGCTTTACTAGAAAACAGTGGGGCATATGTTGACGGTCAAATTTGGCACTTGTCGAGTCTGGCTAGGCAGACCGGTCTAACCTTTATCCAAGGGCGGTTAGACCGGTATGGCCCCATAGCCGGCCCGACAAGGCAGGGCGGTTTAACCTCTATCTAGGGGCGGTTAGACCGGTCCTGTACGCCAAGTCCAAGTAGGATTAGAAATCCATGTGGATTATGAGTTCCCCTGAGATTTTCCTTCCAGGGCAAGACCTCCCCACCCTATAATTATAAAGGGTCGTCGCCGATTGAGTACTAACACAACCAATCGAACATTTATCTTTTACTTTTATCTCTCAAACCCTAGCTTTTCCAATCTCGTGATGTTCTTCCTTCGTCTCTGCGGCGGTTGAAGGCGTTCTGAGTGGCCTGTCGATCTCAGAACAACCCTACGTGCGCTAGCTCCGTCGGGGTCCCTCCCGAGCTGGCGTTCTTAGGTTTTGTCGCACTTCTCAGCCAGGATCGGTTAGACCGCCCCTCCAGGCCGATTGGACCGCCCTTGGCAAGGTTGCTGCGAGGTGATCATTTTTACACGCGAACTAGCGCAATTCGGTGTGTTGACCTAATTCTGCGTCAACATACTTTTACCAAAGAGACCGAGCTAAAAGATTGAAAGTGGCAAGGAGGCAAGGATGGAAAGGGAAGAGCAAGCCGAGGGTGGAAGGGAGATATACGTGGGGGATTTGTTGGCGATAGCGGGGTTGTGGCGCGGAAAAGAGTGATGCGCGTGGGAGAAGGGCAGGAGCGCGCACCCACCACACCGCACAGGATCTCTGCCGCCTCCCAAGCTCCCCTCAACATAGTGTCATGAGATTTCCAAGTTCTTGGTAACCAGGGCCTTTGTGTTTCATGGTGATGAAACAATTTCTTCTTCTCTTCCTTAATATATTGTCATGTCTTCAAAATGCCTACATGTCACCTTATTTATATTGTCCATGAAACTGCCACTGTAGCTGTCCTAACTCAAAATTATTTATGCAAAGAAAATGTCATTGTTTATAGTGATGGTCGATATGACAATTGACAAGTAACATCTTCCAATCAGATGTATTGCATTTACTTCACCATTGACTTATAGCATTCTGAATCTTTCTCACTACGCGAATGAAACTATCAAGAATTCATTATAGCTACATATGGGAGAACATGATTGGCTAGTCTTCGCTTTCACTCAGTGCCAATCTACCACACTGTTGCTTGTGGTAATAAGCAACCTATCTTTCGAACAAGAGGAAGCCATTGCATATTTGTACACACTGTCACCCTACCAGGCCAAAACCACAAGAAAACATCAGTGCACATACTCATAAGCACACACGATACATATAGTTCAAGATGGAGGCAGCCATATCAGCAGTAGCAACTGAAATATTTAGCCGAATTATATCCTTTCTGATGAAGACATACAAGGACAAGACTGAGATAGATGAGAAGCTTGACTGAATGCGGCAACTCTTATTGAGGATCCATGCAGTTGTCGAGGAGGCAGAAGGAAGGTACATAACCAATCCTATTATGCTAAGGCAACTTGAAGGACCGAAACGGCGACCAGAGAGGGGGGGAGTGAATGGGAGCCGATAAAAATTCTTTCTAATCAATCCGGCTATTCTCCCAAAACAACTCCGAAACCTCCGAGAGCAATCTTGCCAACATCACGTAGCCACTGTCAAGCTACTGACCCTAGGAACAAGAAACGAGCAGCGGAACTCGAACCAATCGAAACGAACACCAAAACGACCCGAAACTCGACTCGATCTAACACACCCAGGGGGGGCGGTTAAACCGGCCAGGGGGGGCGGTTAAACCGCCCGGGCCTGGGAGCCTCGGGAAAAAGTCAAAACAAAAGTAGATCTCCCAAACCGCTTGAGCTCTTGAGGCGAGATTTTGGTCAGATGATCTAGACCTCCAGTAGAGTGTTTTCCCAAAAGATCTCGGCCTCTAACTCAGTACAACTCCCGGAATCGCAGATCTCGCGAAGAACACCATGACCTCGAGTTCATCCCGAAAATCTCAAATCCAGAGCGATTCTCGGCGTTTGGGGGCAAAGGTTCACCAGCAAAAGAGGCACAAGGCACTCATACGTGAATCCCCCAAAGAAATCCGAGAGAAAAACGCCCTAGAACAAGAAGAACGAAAATCCCCCAAAAATAGCTCCGAAAATACCCACGAAAATAGAAAAAGGAAAGGAGCTCGGGAAATCAAATCATGGCACAAAGATGAGCAGCACAAACTCAATCACATAACTATGAATTCACCTATACAAACTAGGAATGATTCGAAGTAGTTCTAGGTGGAGGGGATGAAGGGAAAACAAGTTCAAAGTAAAACCTAAAGAGATAACTAGAGAGATGACAGCCACCAGCCCTGAAGGGGCCTATTAGTAGTCCAAGTGGTGGTGTCCTAAAGACTAAACTACCCCTAAGTGATACATACCCCTCAGGGGCAAATTTGACATTTGATCTTCAGATATTTTCCGGCTCGGGCACCTTCCACTGCAAGCTAGCTTCCCTCCGACGCAAGCCTTGCAGTCACGCCGCGTGTCCTCCGGATCGAAGCTCCTCGACGCCGTTTTTGGGCCAGCCCAGGGGGGGCGGTTAAACCGGCCCTGGGGGGCGGTTAAACCGCCCCTGTCAGCCCACACAGGCCCAGCTGCCCAAGTTCGCCTCGTCGAGTCCTCGGTCCTTGGTTTTGAGGCCCAAACCAAGGGAAACCGTCCACCGATGATTTTGTGGCCAAATCACCAAACCCCGCGCGCAAACTTCGGTTGTTAGCCGCCACCTTGCGCCGGCTTCTCGTCCGCGTACGAGCTTCGGTTGTGAGCCGCTACCTCGCACCGGAACCACGTCCCCTTGCTCGTTCTTGCCAGCATGTGAACCGCACTTGATCCACCGGCCACCGGGTCCCTCGAACCAAGCCTACTTGTCTCTCCGCTCCTCGGAGGCCGCCATGGCTAAGACCTTTCGCGCCTGTTCTTCACCTGCACCAATGCAACCAAGCCGCATTCTACACCTGCAATACTTGAGCCAAGGGAAACGTCAATCCACACCACGTTGTCAATCACTCATCACACCAGGAAGCGACCATCCACCGGTCCTCGGACACACTGGGTCCTCAATCTCCCCCTTGATGAGTGCATTGACAACACACACATAGTAACCAATTGATATGAAGAAAATATAAAAGAAATCGAAAACAAGACTCAAGCAAGTGACTAAAAGCAAGAACAAGCCGAGAACAAAGTCACTCTGCAAGAGAAAGCTCCAGAAACGCCGACCCTTCAAGAAGAAGCGAAAGGGCTCAACACCATCGGCAAAAGAGCAAAAGCACAAAGCAGCAAATCACAAACTTCAAATTCTCCAACTCACTTTTCAGGACTCTCAAAGCACTCCCCCTGCAAAGATGTAACTCCCCCTGAACAAGTGAACTTGTGCGTGCGAAAATCACTCGAAAATGGCTCAAACCATCACAAACCTTGTGCTCTCAGCACAGGGGCGGTTAAACCGCCCAGGGGGGGCGGTTAAACCGCCCCTGGCAGATGACCAAAGTGGAAAAGACCAAAATTTCACAAAACAACTCGCAACGATGTCGTTCCAACTTGAAAACCTTCCAAATATGCCCAGCAAGATATTCCAATGATCAAACTCTCAGAAACTTTGCAAATTTTCAGAAAACCTCATTTGGGCAAAACTTTCAACCTCTCACACAATTCGACAAATTCTAGAGCAAAAGCTTTCTTCTAAATTCAGCAGCGACTCCCCCTTGCCAAATGCTCCGGAAATTCTCCCCCTTGTTGACAAGCACACATCAAGGCAAAAATGTACAAAATGCAACTACAAGCTTCTCAAATATACAATGAGCAATACAAAATGCTACAAGTTAGAGAAGAGGCATACAAGCTAGTTCAACATGTCACACGGGCATTGCCATCAAGAAGGTGAAGACATATATCCAATTGACAAAGCCATGAGCAAATTGTGGATTTTTATCAAAAATGTCACCGCATGAGCAAAGTCCTAACCATGGATTGTTTAAGCAAAAATAAACTTCATCTCACCAAAATCAGGAAAGGACAAGCATTCTTGACAAAAGATCATCATAAACGCCCAAGTTCTACCTCATGTCATGTCAAAGCACGGAGCCATGTGTTCACTTCTCATGGGAGACTTCTCCGGCAAACAACATGCAACCGCTTAGCACCCATGTGTGCAAGTGTGTGCAATGGTGAAAGCATAGAGACATGAGCATAAGTTCAGCAAATATTTCTTTTTCTCATCTTTCTTCTTTCATGCATAGACATCTCATTTTTCAAGTTTTTCAAGCTTAAGCATGGTACATGAAATGTCTTTGCGACAGAAAGAAGCTTATGCTCCTCCACAAGATAAAGCATGGGCTAAACATTTACAATGACAAAGGTCTTTGACCCATTTGAAAAGAATATCACACCCTAGCATGATCTTAAGCAAGATTTAGCTATTTCGGCTCAAACAAGACATGCAAAGGCATTTACTCATGGGTGAAGGAATTAAGTTCAGTTTGTCATTTTAATTCGAAAACAAGCTATCTCAATAGAATATATATCAAGACCATCAAGAGCATAGCCATCCATCAAATCAATCCCTAGCCAGCCTGCCTAAACTCTAAAATGTAGCAAGTTGTACCAATCACTGCATATAGGAGAAGCTCATCCTAAGATATGATACAAAAGATAAATCAAGATACAAAAGCAAGAAAAATATACATCAAGATACAAAGATGGTACAGAAATATACATATGCTACAAGAGAAGCCTCCAAAACTCAGCTCAGTAAACTGCACACACACCAAGTTCTCCTCGCAAGCGGGTGAAGGTAACTTGGTCAAGTGGCTTAGTGAAAATGTCTGCAAGCTGGTTTTGGGTAGAAACATGGGCAAGCTCAATATCTCCTTTCTCCACATGATCTCTCAGAAAATGGTACCTCACTTCTATGTGTTTGGTTTTGGAATGGAGCACGGGATTTTTGGCTACGCTTATGGCACTGGTGCTATCACAAAGAAGTGGAACATGGGACATGTCTAAGCCAAAATCTCTCAAGGTGTATGTGATCCAAAGCAACTGAGAACAACAGCTAGCAGCAGCAACATACTCGGCTTCAGTGGTGGATTGGGCTACACTAGACTGCTTGCGAGAAGACCAAGACACAAGAGACGAACCAAGAAACTGACACTGACCAGAAGTAGACTTGCGATCAACACGACATCCAGCAAAATCCGCATCAGAAAAACCATGAAGTGCAAGAGTGGAATCGGTGAAGCCTGAAAAACCATGAAGTGCAAGGAGTAAACTTGAGATACCTGAAAATCCTCTTGACGGCCTGACGATGTGAAGTCCTCGGTGAAGCCTGAAAACGAGCGCACAGACACACGCTGAACTGTATGTCCGGCCTCGTCGCCGTCAAGTAGAGAAGGGAGCCGATCATGCTCCGGTACTCCTTCTGGTCCACTGGTTCTCCGTCCTCATCCGCATCCAAAGCTGTAGTCGTACTCATCGGCGTAGTCATCGGCTTGGAGTCGCTCATGTCGAATTTCTTGAGAATGTCCTTGGTGTACTTGCTTTGGTGCACAAATGTCCCATCCTTGGTTTGCTTGATCTGCAGCCCGAGAAAGAACTGCAACTCTCCCATCATCGACATCTCAAATTCCCTGCTCATATCGTCTGCAAACTTGGCAACAAGATCATGAGAAGAGCCACCAAAAATGATATCATCCACGTAAATCTGAACGATTAAAAGATCTTTGCCATTTCTCAGCAAGAAGAGCGTCTTATCAACCTTCCCCATTACAAACCCTTGCTAAGCAAGAACCCTCTCAATCTACCATACCACGCTCTGGGTGCTTGCTTTAGGCCATATAAAGCTCGGTGGAGTTTGTACACTCGGTGTGGGTATCTCTCACTCTCAAAACCCGGGGGCTGCCTCACATACACTTCTTCCTCGATCACCCCATTCAAGAAGGCACTCTTCACATCCATTTGGTACAATTTGAACCCTTTAGCAACTGCAAATGCTAGAAGGATCCGAATTGCCTCCAAACGGGCAACAGGAGCAAATGTCTCCTCATAATCTATCCCCTCCTGCTGCGAAAACCCCTGAGCAACCAACCTCGCTTTGTTTCTCACAATCTCACCACTCTCATCCCTCTTGTTCTTGTATACCCACTTTGTTCCTATGGGATGGCAATTTGGAGGTGGTTCTACTAACTTCCACACCTGATTTCTCTCAAAGTTTTCAAGCTCTTCATGCATGGCATTGACCCAATCGGAATCAGATAAAGCGTGTCCAACATTTTTGGGCTCAAAAGACGCGACAAAAGTAGAATGAGCATAATGAGAGATGTTCTGTGACCTCGACCGTGTAGTGCGTTCATCCATGTTCCCGATGATCTTCGAAGGTGGATGATCCCTCTGTACCAGCCGGGGAGCTTCTCGCCTCGAGATTGCCTCCCCCTCAACATCAGCTTCCACTTGAACTCGATCTGGAGCGCGACTCGACGAAGGTGTAGCAGAGGGGCCGTCGTCGAACGTCGTGGTAGTAGTGGAAGTAGAAGGTACACAATCTCCACACGGTGCCTGAAATTCCTCATCATCTTCATCATCAGGCTGTTCTTCCTCAAAGATGGGCTGTCCCAAGTCATCATCACCTGCACACTCAAAAGCAGAAGAGCTACACGGAATGGTCTCGTCGAAGGTGACTTCGCAAGTCTCCATGATTTGGTTAGTTTCAAGATTGAGCACACGATATGCTCGAGAATGATTAGCATAACCAAGAAAAATTCCATCCATCGAACGAGACTCAAACTTGTCCAAATTTCCTTTCTTCAAGATGAAACACTTGCAACCAAAAACCCGAAAGTGACTCACACGGGGGGAACGACCATGGAAAAGCTCATAGCAAGTTTTCTTCTTGAAAGCATGAAGGAAAATCCGATTCGAAACATAGCAAGCTGTGTTCACCGCTTCTGCCCAATACTTCCTAGGAGTCCTATGCTCATCTAGCATCGTCCTAGCCATCTCACAAAGTGTTCTATTCTTTCTCTCAACAACACCATTCTGACAAGCAACATATGGCGACGAGTATTGATGTTCAAGACCAAGATCACGACAGAAGGCATCAAAACGAGTGTTCTTAAATTCCGTACCATTGTCGCTACGAATAGCTCTCATGGCACCACCATTACTCTCGTTTTTCAACCTCAAAATCAGATCTCGAACAAAATCAAAATTCTCATCCTTCGACGCCAGAAAGAACACCCACGCATACCGAGAAAAGTCATCAACAACCACAAGAACATACCACTTCCCACCAACTGAACGAACTCGAGCGGGGCCAACCAAATCCATGTGCAAAAGCTCCCCTGGACGCTCAGTCATAACATCTGTCAAAGGTGGGTGAGAAGCAGCAACCATTTTTCCATGTCTACAAGGTGCACAAACCAAATCTTTCTCGAACTTGAGCTTGGGCAATCCTCGGATAAGGTCAAGAGCACTCAAGCGTGTGAGTAAATCAAAGCTCACATGACCCAATCTCCTATGCCACTTCCAAAGCTCAGAAGAAGTACCAGCGATCAAACACCGTGAAGGACCAAAAGATCGAGAAAAATCAGCACGAAAAATCTGTCCCTCAGGAATGATCATACACACAAGGTCACCTCGAGAATCAAGAATTTTCGAATCACCACGCTTAAAGCGAACCTCATAACCCTCATCAAGAAGCTGAGAAACTGAGAGCAAATTGAAACCAAGATTCTTGACAAGTGCAACCCGCTTCAACATGAAAGTGTCGCTCACCTGAATAGCACCCTCGGACAACACTCTACCTCTACCCTTATCCCCGAAAGTGATGTACTGCCTGGACACCACCGGGGTGAGACTGGAGAACCACTTACCATTACCTGTCATATGTCTCGAACAGCCAGAATCCATCAACCAAAAGTTCTCCAAGCCTCCCACCTGCACAATCAGAACCGAGAACGAGAATGAGCAAATGACTCGACACTGGGGTTAGCACAGAACGAGTCAAACCAGTGTCGGGCCATCTGCTCAAAAGAAGGGTTAGCAAAATCAACTCTACCGCGTGACACCCTCTCGTCTCTCACCATCGGACCTCTAGCACCACGCGGGGGAAAACGTGGCCTAGACTCTCTCCTAGCCTCAAAGCTACGGTCGAACCTCCCTGAACCAAACTGACCGCGAAACGGAGGCCTCCTAGCAAACTCAAGAACAACAGGAACACCACGACTAGCAACCACAGGAACTGTACGCACAGAAGCGTCGC
>WEIB01000093.1:0-49961 GCA_015476505.1 Urochloa ruziziensis
TCCTCCCCGCTTGGGCCCTGGTGGCCGGAGCTCCGAGATCGGGCGAGCCCCGAGCTCTTCCCCTTCCTGCCATGGTGACCAAGACGCGAGGTAGAAGAAGACAGGGAGCAACGTCCGCCCCAACGCCTCCCCGTCCGACCCGTATCCCTCCGCTAGGTGGTCCCTACCCAAACGGCGTTCCGCGCGCGTCATCCTTGGCACGGTTGGACGCGGTCCAGTGGACCGCTGTCACACCCTACGCCTTGTCCACTGACCGATGGACTCGGTGCATGAAACAGTAACCCGGTCGGACCACATCCCTTGCGTCAGCGACTCTAAATTTGCTACGCACACCCGGTAAGTGTACACAAACCTTTATTTAGAGCCCTTCCTCACTTTCAAAAATTCCCCAAAAATATCCAAAAATACTAGGAATGTTTCTAAGCCTATTAGTGTCACCCAATCCTTTTTAGCATGTCATTAGAGCCTAAATCCAATCATGCTAGTTTCTAGCCAATAGAGAGCCTCCATTAGTGTACCCAGGAAATTCTCCTTTCCATATCTTAGCCCAATAAATTCCTAGAGATTTCCCATCAATACTATGGATTCTTCTAAGCATTTCCATATGCTTACTTCCCTAATATTTATGTCCTAAGCCGAGCCTAGCCATTATAATACCCAAAACCCCGTCGTTACGCCACCCGTATAAACCCTGGCTCCGTCAAAACCCTAGTCGTCGTACCGACCGTCCGTAAATCCCTAGATACCAATGAAACCTTAGTCATCATGCTGCCCACAGACAAACAAGGACCTTCTAGAAATCCATATCAGTTATGTGGGAATTATTCCTTAGAAATCTATATAATTCCCGAAATACCGATAAACATCAACGTTGCCATTTCTGGGGAATTACTTACTAATTTCACAAGGAAACCCCTTCCAAAGCCCTGCCGCCCTTTCCATTAATTATCTAGGATAATTAATGGACTATCAATTAGGTATCCAGAAATCCTTCTTTAAATATTAGGAATCCTCCACCTTTCTTCTATTCTCTCTTCCCTTACGAATTGATTGGTGTACTGTTATACTGATTGTTATTTTCCTATATTTTATCGATAGCATGACCGGGCCTCGCCAAGACGCCAAGGCTCCCAGGTGCTAGAAGCCCTGGCCCGGTCAACATACGATATACGCCCGCGTAAGGAATGTCTAAGGACCGACAATGAAGGCAAGTCTCACCAATAATATCACCCCTTCACTAAACTTTACTATATTTGCAGCATAAGCTACATCGGGCATTATCTGAGTATATGCCCAGCATCGCTATAGATATAGGATGTTATCTTGTTTTAAGATTGGGAGTGGAAGGGTAGCCTCAGTCAGAGGAATCCTATCCTAAGAGCTACTCTGATCAAGCTAAGGACCGGTTCATGGGAGAATCTTTCTAGTGCCCAGTACAACCCCGCATGCCAAAAAGGTATGGCCTTCAGGAATACCTATTTATGTGAGGCCTTGACTCACACCCCGCTAGCTAGCACTAGTGAGGACCGGGTGTGTCCGAGGATCGGTGGATGGTCGCTTCCTGGTGTGATGAGTGATTGACAACGTGGTGTGGATTGACGTTTGCCTAGGCTCAAGTATTGCAGGTGTAGAATGCGGCTTTGTTGCATTGGTGCAGGTGAAGAAAAGGCGCGAAAGGTCTTAGCCATGTCGGCCTACCAAGGAGTGGAGAGACAAGTAGGCTTGGTTCGAGGGACCCGGTGGCCACATGAATCAAGTGTGGTTCACATGGTGGCAAGAACGAGCAAGGGAACGTGGTTCCGGTGCGAGGTAGCGGCTCACAACCGAAGCTCGTACGCGGACATGAAGCCGGTGCAAAGTAGCGGCTCACAACCGAAGCTTGCACGCGGGGTTTGGTGGTTTGGCCATAAGACCATCAAGTGGACGGTTTTCCTTGGTTTGGTCCAAAAACCAAGGGTAAGGACTTGGCGTTGAACCGGGCCGAGGGGGCTGGTCAGCCACCCTAGGAGGTTTAACGCCCCCCCCCCCCCCCCCCCCGAGCTGGGTGGTTCCGGTGGCGTCGAGGAGTTTCGATCCGGAGGACACGCGGCGTGACTGCAAGGTTTGCGTCGGAGGAAAGCAAGCTTGCAGTGGAAGGTGTCCCAGCCGGAAAAGATTCAGTTCAAATGACAAATTTGCCCCTGTGGGGTATGTATCATTTAAGGGTAGTTGAGTCATTAGAGCACCACCACTTGGACTATAAATAGACCGCTGGCTGCTATCCAAGTAAGTCCAGTTTATTTCCCTTGCACTTGAACTATTTTCCTTTAGTTTTTCCTTTCTAGTTTTCCATAGGCTAGCCAAGTGCTTCACCGGAGAAATCTTCAAGAGGGTAGGATGAAGGGAGGATCGCTAGCCTCTTTGTAAAGAAGTTGACCTCGTGATGTATGGAAGATTTCGCGTTCTCTCATCCCTACTTGTGTGATTTCTTTGTTCATCCCGTGGCTCCTTTTGGTCCCTTTGCTAGATTTTCGATTCCTTGTGTTTGAGGCCGTTTCTTTGTGGGATTGCTTGGGGGATTCACATATGAGCTTGTGGAGACTCTTTTCCGGGTGATTTGCCCCCTCAAAACCCAAAGAATCGCTTCGGATTTGGGGATTTTTGGATGAACTCGGGATGGATGTGTTCTTCGCAAGATCTGAGATTACGGGAGTTCTAGTGAGTTAGAGGGCGAGATTTTTGGGGAATATCCTCTACTTGAGGTGTACATCATGTCCCCAAAGTTTCGTCTCAAGAGCTCAAGCCGTTTGGGAGATCGGGTGATTCGATTTTGGGTGTTGACTTTCGGATCCCGTGTTCCCAGGTCAGGCCGGTTTAAACCGCCCCCCAAGCGGTTTAACCGCCCCTAGGGAGGTTTAACCGCCCCTGGCTGGGAAGAGGTGAATTGCTTTCATTTCGTTTCGATTTTGGTTCAATTTGGTTTCCGCTGCTGTGATCGTGTTCCTAGGGTCAGTAGCTTCTCAGTAGCTACGTGATCTTGGCTAGATCGTGTTGCAAGAATTTGGAGTTGACTTGGGAGAAAAGCCGGATTCGTTGTGAACAAATTTTTATCGGCTCCCATTCACTCGCCCCTCTCTGGTCGCCTATCAGTCCTTCAACTAGTAAACCGTCCCAAGGGGCCACGGTGGGCAACGGGTATGGTGGAGACAGACCCAGACAGAGGGCTAGGACTGGCCGGCATGAGTCGCATGTGACAGGGCTGGTAGGACCCATGGGCGATGCATGCCCTTTTATTTTATGATGCATCCACACCCGGGTTGATGTCCTTTTGTGGACGAATATGCGATCCCTACTTAGGCCTCAGCAGCACCCGTGGACAGAGCTAGTGATTGGCTGTCTAGAGATAGACGCCAGTGGGTACGAGTCCCGTAGGTCAGTACCGCCTTGACGAAGGTATGGGCTGACCGAATGCGTGATACATAAGTACAACCTCTGCATAGTGTAAAACCTATCTGGATAGCCGTGACTCCTAGTATAGAGTCCATTAAGTTAAAGTCCCCATTGATTAGATTTCCTTTTTTGCATGGAGAACCTGGACGGCAGAAGTGTCGTTGGCTGGGTTCTGGACTTGACACCGGGACTGGCAAGGAGAAAATGCCCCTCCAGGACCGACCATTATATTTATTTACCTTTAATATTTATATTATTGAATTTGTTGGATTTGCTGAATACCCTGAGCAAAGTACTCACTCTTGCTTTCATTGTCGTACAAGTTTAGGACTCTTGGGCTATGAGGTGCTACAGCTCATTCCGGTGCAGGAATGAGTGCCCGCCCGCTCTTTGCTAGTTAAAACGGTGTAAAACTATTTAATTTATACGTTATTTACTGCTCTTGATATTAATCTGTGATGAGACCCGTATCAGCGTACTGATCCAGGGACTAATACAGGCGGTCTCCGAGACTTTCGGAAGAAGGTCGCCACAGCAACACACCTGGACAAATTGCAAAACATAGAAATATGTTATATGATAGTTGCAGGTTCATCCAGTATTCAAGTGCCTTGTTTTCACTGCCGGATTCCGGGTCTTTGTCGTGTGCCAGGGGCACACGACAAAGGCTTTGTCGTGTGCTTTAAGCTTTGTCGTGTGCAAAATGGCACATGGCAAACCCTACGACGGCAAAGCCATCTTTGCCGTGTGCCGCGCTGGTTTGCCGTGTGCCATGGGTCCCGTACGGCAGAAAAAGGTAACTGACTTTGGCCGGCGGAGGCAGCTGTTTGCCGTGTTCCACGTGGGAGGGCACACGGCAAACCATGGTTGTTTGCCGTGTGCCACGTGGGATGCACACGGCAAACAGCCATAGTTTGTCGTGTGCCATGTGCTGTGCACACGACAAACTATGGGTGTTTGCCGTGTGCCATGTGCTTTGCACACGGCAAACACCCATAGTTTGCCGTGTGCTAGGACTTTGCACACGGCAACCACCCTTCCCCCCGCCCAAATTTTTGTTGTTTTTGTTTTTAAATGTCCCTCCAAACAGCAAATCAATCACAGGCAATTCATATGCATCACAATTAACATCTCAGCCAGTTTATATGCATCACAGACATTCATATATCGCTTCACCAGCTCACAAACACCATAAGCCATACATGGCCACAGAAATTCATACAAAGTAAATAAACAAGTACATATACAGTCCATACGAGTCGATATGAGTCCAAAGTCCATAAACAAGTTCATACAGAGTCCATACGAGTCCATAGTCCAGAACCAAGTTCATACAAAGTCAATACATAGAAACCATGATACATACCACTCACTCGTCCGCCGGCGGCATCTGCGACGACGACGGCGGGAGCTGAGACGCTAACGACTGAGGCGGCGCACTTTGCCACGGCTGAGTCGGCAGCCCCTGCCACGAGCGAGCCTGCATCCCCTGCGGTGACGGCCACTAACTCCACGGAGGCGGCAGATCTGGATTGATTGGCCCTTCATTGGATGCTGCCAATTGAGTCTGTCCAAAGTTGAAGATATTGAATGTGTTAAGTTAAGTGATTTTACTAAGTCATTGTAGTTTGTATACTAAGTCTTTCTACTTTGTATCCTAAGAATGGAAAGTGCTAGGTCACTATAACAAATGAAAGTACATGGCTATGAAGTCACTCACAGGTTTCGGAGTGCCGGCACGAGCTCCAGGTGGTGGACCGAACGGTGACAGCGGTGGCTGCAGAAAGCCCAAGAACTGCATGTACTGAGCATAGGCCTCCCGTCTCCTTGTATTCTCCGGCTCAATCCTTTCTGTCTGGGCCCGCAACTGCTCCTGGACCGTCGCCTGGACCTACGCCTGGAACGATGCCTCCATCTCGGCCTACAAAATATGATGCATGGGTTAGAATACAAAGCTAACGTGTGTAAAACTTAATGAACTAACCTTGAATTGCTCCATCTGTATCTGTACAGCACTTTGCCGCTGGCGTATAGGGGGTGTGGAGTCGGTTTGCCGAGAACGAAGCTGTGAGAGAGTGGGAGTACTAAGCGTGTCGATTGTGCTGTCAGCAATAACGTACCGCCCATGCTTCTTGCCTCCTCCCATCCTCATGACGACCTCTCCATCAAGGGTCTCCGTGTGTGGATCGAAATCTGGACCCATCACCGCCTTTGCCATCTCCACGTAGTCACTCAGGCGGCTGTGGACAGAGGAGTTGTTGTATGCCGAGGGGGGGTCATCTGGGTTGTACGTGACATCGGAGGTCGCCTTCCCCTTTTTTGAGCAAGCATAGGCCCGAGGATGCTGATGTCTTGGCCATGTGCCTCCGACTGCGGAAAAAAGCAAATTTATTTGAAATTTTGCAGAATTTAGCGTTGGAATTAATAATGAATACACGTACCCGTTTTTTCTTATACCCCTTGAGGTTGTGGTTGCCTTGGTGGTGTAATGATCCTGGCATCATCCCTCGCCGCACCCGACCACCCTCACTAGTCTCCGTAAAACCCTCCTGTCAACCACTTGTCCACCACCATACCCCAGCACCGATCATTGTTAGCTAGCCACCACGGAGGCACCTACACGCCATCAAGTACGACATATAAAATAAAATTGTGTATAATTAATCAAAGGAATTAAATGTTAAGCATTACCTGTAGAAATTGTTCCTTTGTCAGCATCATTCTTTTCGCCTCCACTTTCGGCACACTCCGCCTCTCGCGTCTAGGTGCAAAGTTAGCCCACCACTGTATGATGGCACACAGCTTTGTCTCGTATCACATATCGGCCACCAGCTTGCGGCAGGCCGTGTCAGCCACCTGGATCGCCTGGTTCATCGTTCCATCCAGCGGCCTATAGAATTCCTACACAAATCACATGATGTATTAGTAATATCAAATATGATTGATGAATGCGATGTATTGATAAATGTAATACGAAGAATACTTACAAACAGCTCGGTCACCACCCATCACTCCTTGCTCCCATACACTTGCCCATTCTCATCTAATTCCAAGTCCTGGGTGGTCGCGTAGTCCTCCCACGACCACGCCGGCTGCTCTCGGCCCCCATTATCTATGATGCCAGGGTAGCGCATCCAGCAAAGCTTCAGCATCGGCCATCTGTCGCCAACGCAACACGTACATTACGAGCTTCAGCAGCTTTAACATGGTGGATCCCATCAAAATGGGTCCATGATTCAGCATCGGATGGATGTACAAGCTTGTCTAGTTTGTATCGAGTTCCATTTTTGTGCCATGTCATCTGTTTTGCGGATTCCTCGCTCATGAACAGTCGTTGGACCTTCGGTATGAATGGAAGGTACTGTAGGACATTTGCGGGGACCGCGAGCTGCCTCTTTTGTCCATCACCTGCGTCTACCTCCAAGAACCTTGAGGGTTTACACTTTGGACAGTACTTTGCTGCCGCGTGTTGTTTTCTAAATAGGATGCAGTTGTTAGGACAGGCATCAATCTTCTCGTAAGACATCTTAAGTGCACGAAGGACCTTTTGTGACTCATACATGTTCTTTGGCAGAATGTGACCTTCCGGAAATAGGCTGCCAAATACCGTCAATATAACATCGAAGGCGTCTCGACTCAGTGCAAACTGAGACTTCACGGCCATTAGGCGCCCAATAGCATCCAATTGGGAAACCTTGGTATGCTCGTGAAGGGGTTGACCAGCTACAGTTAACATGTCGTAGTATGCCTTCGCGCTTGGCTCTGGCTCATCCTCCCTTCCTCCTTCATCAAACTGTGCTTCCTCAAAGTCATCTAACATGTCCGCCACCCCAGCATCTGAATCAAGTTCCTCAATGCGTTGTCTCATAGCCTCGTCTCTTCTACGGTTATTGCCTTCAACATAGTAGGTCCACCGGGTTTGGTCTCTCGTAAATCCGTGTTTGAAAACAAGTCTTATCATTTCTTCCTTTGTTTTTCGACGCGTGTTCCCACATTTATCGTAAGGACACCAAGTGGTCTTGTTTCTTCCTTTAACCTTTGCAAATGCTTCATCTATAAAAGCCTCAGTCCTCCTGAACCCAATCCATAGTCACATCACCCCAGGTTTCCAACTCGTGAGCATCCAGGTACGATCATTCATCCTCTATGACACCTTTGAAAATGAAATTCTTTTACATGTACATAGTGTAGGTCCTACACGATGTCTATACTCTCTAGTAGGTGAAGATAGGTCCTAATCCCACCCGAGAATGCGTAGCTAGGGTAAGTTTCCATAGTCTACTCCGATCTGGGAACAGAATTTCGGCAGCACCTCCCCGCTGTTCTCCAAATACACGTCCTAGAGGGAGATTGTGTATCCGGAGAACACCAGGGAGGTGTTGCCTGAAATCATGTCCCAGATCGGAGTAGACTATGGAAACCTACTCTAGCTACGCATCCTCGGGCTGTCCAAATAACGTGGACAATTCGAAACAGATACGGTTGTAGATATGCAAAGTTCTGCATATTTCCAACCGTATCTCTTTCGAACGGGAGATGCCTAACTGGGTTACGTGATCTACGAACATGCATGTAACGCGAGTGTGATTGCGGTGCTTACGGTGGGTCGGTGGTGTAGGTGTGGCCGGCGTGTTGTAGACTCGCGGTCTCGCTCCCGCTACGGCTCCGACTCTGGCTCCGGCTCCCGCTCCGGCTCCCGCTCCGGCTCCGACTCCGGCTACAGCTCCGACTGCTCGTCGAATAGGTGGAAGCGGGTTCCTGCAAAATTCAATAAATGCTTATAGCAAATTCAAAATTTTGTCAGCACCTCCCCTATACGGTGAGGGTTTCCAAAACCTGCAACAAAAACCACGACACGAAGGTCGGGCTACACAGATGTTTAAGCCCACGGCTCGATGGTCGGACACAAGGCTTTAACCACCGAAGCCACATGGCTCACCTAGAGGCTCAACGGCGGTAAGGCGGAGATGGGCTGGTGTGGATGGCGGTTTTCGTGTTGGCGGTGGAAAAGTGGCGAGGACAAGCGACGACTCCTGAAAAATAACAGTGTGAATAGCAAACCAAATACTTGAAAATTAATAAACTAAGTATATCCTAACTAAAGTAACAATATAACCACATTGCATTTCTAGCAATAAAAACTAATTAAACAACTAAGTATATGCTAACTAAAGTAACAAATTAAATTAAACAACTAACTATAACTAAGTACCTAAAGTAACAATATAACCACATTGCATTTCTAGCAATAAAACTAATTAAACAACTAAGTATAGGCTAACTAAAGTAACAAATTAAATTAAACAACTAATTAAAACTAAGCAACTAAATAAAAAAGACAAAAAAATGCATCCTCACCGGCCGGTGGAGTTGCCCGGCCGATGAGGTCGTGGTGGAGGTGCCCGGCCGGCCGGCCCGGCCTCCTCCGGCGGCGGGCGGCGCGGCCTCCCCCCGGCGGCGGGGGCCCGGAGGCGCGACCTCCCTCGGCGGCGGGGCCGGGCGCGCGGCCGGGGGAGGCGGTGGCGCGGGGGAGCGGCGCACGGCCGGCGGCGTCGGAGGCCGGGGAGGCGCGGCGGAGGAGGAGGCGGCCGGCGGCGTCGGAGGCCGGGGAGGCACGACGGAGGAGGTGGTGGAAGCCGACGGCCGGCGGCGACGGCGGAGCAGCGGCGGCGGCGTCATCGTGTGTGTGTGCGCGCGCGTGTGTGGGGCGGCGGCCAGGGAGCGCGTCGGGGCTAAGTGTTGCCGTTTGCCGTGTGCCTGCCATAGGGCGCACGGCAAAACTAACGGCCGAGGTAACGACTGTTTGGGGCGGCCTGTTTGCCGTGTGCATGCCGTCAAACAGGCCAGTTTGCCGTGTGCCTGCGGCGGGCCGCCGTGTGCCACGTGTTTGCCGTGTGCCACGTGGCCAGGCACACGGCAAACAGGCCTGTTTGTCATGTGCTCGTGATGTGGCACACTGGCAAACACAAAGGCACACGGCTAACTGTGGTTTTCCCGTAGTGTTTAACCGTGTCAGCTAAAAACTTAAAATACAAGCAAACTGTGAATTTGTATGACAACAATGACCGAATCGCCGAGTGCCGTTTGGTGTGGTCCGAAAGTTGTATAATGCCAAACATGCACGCCTAGGCAAAACTGAGACGATGTAGGAGAGACTGGTAGCAGGGAACATGCATGACATCATCCCCAGCTTGAGTTGGGACTATAAATGGGACGCCCTACCTAAATCATTACCAATGAATTATACATCTTGTGATCTGGAGAGATACGATCTCATTTCATTTGACCAACCTTGCTTTCCACCTCAGACGATTTGCGTTCGTACTGCTATATACTCCCTCATATCGATATAGTTGACGTTTCTGATAACTTCAAAGAAATTAAGAATATTCTGCCAACCGTCTCCCACAGTCCCATGGTCCCACCCAACTTGGCGGCTATACCTTACGCTCGCCACCGCCCAGTTGAAGCACCTCCACGCCGGCCGCCGTCGCCCTGTCCAAGCTGTGCACCACCGCTCCTACCTTCTCCGCTCTGTTCAGGATCTGCCCCGAACCACCTGGTCCCAGGCTCCCCCTTGCAGCGGCCAGAGCGCACAAGAACAGAGGCCGATGTGCTCGCGAAACTGGGACCGTTCGCCGAGCTCGTCGGGGACCTCGTGACCCCGGCGATGGTGGTGGGATGGAATGACGTCTTCCATTGCGGCTGCATGTTCGGGATGCGGGGGAGGCGGCTGCGCACGGGAGCCGTGACGCTGCGGTGGCAGAGGCAAGGGGAGCAGGCGTCGGATAGGGGCAAAAGTGGAAGCTTATATTTTCGTATTGTACTACGACGACAAGTATTGTGAGACCTTCTGCGTTGAACTACCGACGTCAAATATATCAAATATATCGATATGGGGGAGTATGATACTAGGAAGGGTGGCGCGCTACCTCCGCGCCCGTTAGATTACATGTGTAATTACTTGTTATCGTCGTGGTTGGTTTTTATTTCATCTATTTCTTAATTTTTCTAATCACTAAGAACACAAAATGCTTACATGGATGAAACAAAACACACACATATTGAATGAAATAGACAATATGCATGGAACGTACGTACGCAGTAGCAATCATGAACAGTGATGGTGTCATGCTGGCATGACTCCTAAACAAACTCGATGGCGGTAAGGCAGATGTTATCGACCATAGAGGGCATGGTTGTCTTGACATAGAGTGCGCAGTTAGGAGGCATTTTGCCATTACCGTGTTAGAGCTCGTAGGAACTGAGGACTGAAGCGGCGCGATGTGACGTTGTTGGCCTGCTGGCCGACGAATAAGAAAGAGAGGGATGTGTATATCCACTGCAGTAATGAACACCCAAGGATGTGTATAGAAGCGCAGACCAAAATAAATGATGGTCAACTGGAAGACGCTCTTTCAGCTTCAGCAACACACTGGACAAATAAAGTGTGTTCGGATCAATCAAAACATACAAATTAGTATAATTGGTTCTAAAATTGCTCATATATATATATATTGTCTTTATAAACTGGCTATTCTTATGCCATTGCCGAGCGTTTGGGCCACTACTACAAAACCTAATAAATTGCTTCCCACTACTAAAAAAACATTTGTAAGAGCCAGGTTTTTTTCAGGGGCGGACTAAAAGGCGACGCGCCTCTAAAAATGTGAGCGGGCTACTGTAGATAAGGGCCGCCCCTGGAAATCGTTTTCAGGGACGCACCATGCCATGACCTGCCCCTGGAAATCATTTTCAGGGGCGCGCCATGCCATGACCCGACCCTGGAAATGGTGGCATTTCCACAGGCGGGTCATGGCATGGCGCGCCCCTAAAAATGATTTTCAGGGGCGCATCATGGCATGGCTCGCCCCTGGAAATAGTTCCACGCAAATAAATTCATAACTTTTTCATACGATCTCGGATGAAGATAAGTTTTATACGAAAATTGTAGAGCTCGACGAGACCTAAAACTTTGTAGTTGATAAGTTTTCCGTTTGAGAATATTTAGTGCCTCAAAATATCATTATAAGCTCTCTAATTTTATAATATAGACTTTGTTGGGTCAAAAACTTGTTGGGCCGGCCCATATACCGTTGGAGGAGTTGGGCTTTGTAGATGACCCATAACAAAGGAAAAAATTATTTTATTAAAAAAAAGTGCAAAATATATTTAAAATATTTTAAACACATTTAAAAAAATCATTATAAGTTATACAATTTGATTAATGCACATGATGATCATATCAATCTTCTTGTAAGTGAGAGAATGAAACAGTGCTCTATTTTTTGTATGCACCGTTTTATCCTCTCCTTTTTGTAAGTGAGAGGATAAAACATTGTTATATTTTTTGTATGCACCATTTTATCCTCTTCTTCTTTTGTAAGTGAGAGAATAAAATGGTGCTCTCTTTATCTCGATTTTGCTATTTTGATTATCTTCAAATTTATCCTCTCATTCTTCTTTTAGGTGAGAGGATGAAAGGGTGCTCTATTATTTGTATGCACCGTTTTATCATCTCCTTCTTATTGTAAGTGAGAGGATAAAACGGTGCTCTATTTTTGTATGCACAAGATGATTGCTCATTCATCCGGTCGCCATATATTTTGTATACACCGGATGATTGACCATTTATCCTGTCACCACTTTTTAACACTTTGTATTTTCATCATATCTTTCTACTCCGGAGTCTGATTTTGATAATCTTAGACTCCGTGGAAAGCTTATGAAATTCTATATAAGATCATCTTGAAACCCATCCCATTTTATCAAATTTCATTTGAGATGGTTATTTACTCCAAAATATCATTATAATCTCTCTACTTTTGGAAACTAGTGTTATTTCGATGATCTTCTAATGAATGAGCATATATGTGTATGTGATAGTGTGAATGTATTACAATATGTGTATATGTGAAAGTATTAGGATATATATTTCACCAAAAATACTAGTAACATGTGTGAGTATGTGTGAGTGTGTGATTGTATGTGGGAGAGTTAGTTGATATATTTTTTGAGTACAAACTTCTTTATTTGATCTCATATGAAAAAAAAATTATACCAAAGTCGTATAGATCACCGAAATATAAAACTTTGTAGTTGAGCACTTTTATATATAATTGGAGGAGTGGGATACAGAGCATAGTTGAGCTTTGTACATGGTCCACAAGAAAGAAAAAATATATAAAAATTATAAATCTTGACATGAAAATATAGTTGAGGATATTTTAAACTTGTCCACTTAATTTGTATTGAATTATATCACAAACAGAAAATGAGGTTAGAATATTTGTATACACCCTTTTATCCTCTCCTTTTTCTTGTAAGTGAGAGGATGAAAGGGTGCCCTTTATTTGTATGCACCGTTTTATCCTGTCCTTACTCTTGTTAGTGGGAGAATGAAAGAGTGCAATTTATTTGTATGCACCGTTTTATCCTCTCCTTGTTCTTGTAAGTGAGAGGATAAAATGGTGGTCTACCTTTTAACACTTTATATTTTGATCATATCTTTCTACTTCGGAGTCCGATTTTGATGATCTTTGACTCTATGTAAAGCTTATGAAATTTTTGTACAAGATTATTCTGAAAGTCAAACCATTTTATCAAACCAAAATATAAACGTTCATGGAACATGTCCAATTCATTCATCTCTTTATCCCGGCTTTGGTATTTTGATGATCTCATGAATGAGTGTATGTATATGTGAGTATATATGATTATGAGAATCAATAAGAATACATATTTACACCAATAAAAATACTACACACTAAATTTCACAAAATAGTAGTAATATGTGAAAGTATATGTGTAATTGTGTGTGTGAGAGGTAGTGAATGTATTTTTTGAACATAAACGTTTTTATATGATCTCATATGAAAAAAAACTCTATACCAAAGTTCTACATATCGATGAAATATAAAACTTTGTAGTTGATAACTTTTTAATTTGAGATTTTGTTAATATTTTAAAATATTATTATAAGTTATCTAATTTGAAATCTTGAACTTTAAAGTTTTCAAATGATCTCCGACGTAAAAAAGTTCTATATCAAAGTTGTACATCTCAAAGAGATGTAAAGGTTTGTAGTTCACAAACTTTTTGTTTGAGATCGTTTTATACTTTGAAATATCATTATAGCTAATCATATTTCAAATTTCAAAATTTTAAAATATTCAAATGACCATGGATGTAAAAACGTTCTATACCAAAGTTGTAGATATCGACGAGATATGAAACTTTTTAGTTTATAACTTTTTCATTTGAGCTCATTTGAACATCCAAAAACTCATTATAAGGCAGTCAAACAAACACATCCTGCCACGTCACCAATCCAACCACTCAAAACGCTGCCGTCCTATTGGTTCTCACCCCCTCCCATGGATCCACCCCTTTCTCTCCTTCCTTATCCTCTTCCTCCCCCTCACCTCTACCTGACCACCTCTCTCTCTCCCATCCATTCTCCCTCACCGGCGGCACAAGCGGAGGCAGCGGCGACGCAGGGCAGGCAGCGCGGGACGACGGCGGCGCAGGGACGGCGGCGCGGGTCCCCGGCCGGCACGAGCGAGCCGCGGCGGCGCCCGGCCGGCGAGGCGCGAGGCCCTCGGGGGCGCCCGGCCGGCGCGACGCGAGGTCGTCGGGAGTGGCGCCCGGCCGGCGCGGCGCGAGGCCGGCGCGAGCGAGTCACAGCGGCTGCGCCCGGCCGGCGAGGCCCGAGGCCGTCGGGGGCGCCCGGCCTGCGCGACGTGAGGCCGTCGGGGGTGCCCGGCTGGTGTTGCGCGGGGCCGTCGGCGGCGCCTGGCCGGTGCGGCGCGGGGGCGCTATCGGTGGCGCTCGGCCGGCGCGTCGAGGGGCCGCCGGCGGTGGTGCCAGGCTGGCGCCGCGCAGGGCCGCCTCCGGCGGCGGCGACATTTTTTTTATTTTTTAAATTTTAATGGTAATCACGTTTGGCTAATTAATCTAAAGCTAATAACGTTTTGATTAATTAATTTTAAGCTAATCACGTTTCGATTAAATAATTTTCACCTAATCAACCCGTTTCTTTTATCCTTTTCTTTTTTCTATTTCTTTTTTTTATTTTTTTAAATGCATCTGTAGGGGCTGGTGATGGCATGACCCGCCCCTGGAAATGCAATTTTCAGAGGGGCGTGATGCCATGACCCGCCCCTGGAAATGACCTTTGTAGGGGCGGGTAATGCCCTCACCCGCCCCTGAAAATACTTTGCAGGGGCGGGCTACTAACCCGCCCCTGTGAATGGTCATTTTTAGCTGCCAAAAGCAGGGATGGGTTTTGGAGCCGTCCCTACAAACGCCCGTTAACCCGCCCCTGAAAACGTTTTCTGTAGTAGTGTCCAGAGATCTAGAAACATGGCAGCAAAATACCCACTCTAGAATAGATTACCAGCTGATCATGGCATCACCGGTGCTTCCAGTAGTACCGCGAAGACAGTGAGTGAACTGCACCAGCTTGGTGCTCCTTCCCATATTACCTCTTTGATACCATAGTAATTGTCCGCCCGGCGCTCCTTCGCCTTCTGTTTTCTTCCAAAACTGCTCTCCTTTGAGCTTCAATGCTAACAATATCGACCATTGATTTCCCTGGCTCGT
Organism: Urochloa ruziziensis; assembly: GCA_015476505.1. Classification (NCBI taxonomy): domain Eukaryota; kingdom Viridiplantae; phylum Streptophyta; class Magnoliopsida; order Poales; family Poaceae; genus Urochloa; species Urochloa ruziziensis. The sequence goes on from WEIB01000093.1 coordinate 15,034, forward strand.
GGACAACCTTGCGGATGCTTCTCTTAGCTTGGGAATCATCCCAAGATATATCATTGTTTCCCGTGTGGTGGTGGTCGAATATATCTGCGGAATGTGAAGCAATATGGGATTCAGCTCACTCTGCTCCAGCTTGAGACGGCACGACTTGGAATTCCTGGCCCTGGCCTTCACGTACCTCTCTTTCCACCTGATCAATGGTGTGTCCTCATCTGCCAATAAAATAAGATACTTTCAAAAGTAGTATGGGCAAACTAATGATAGCCTCGCACTTGGCCTTCCAGAGATCAGAGCCATGGCCGGCGACGAGGTCCCTTAGCTCCTTGCTGGCGCACTCGGCCATTGCCACGTCCCTGCCATCCTCGAGCTTGTCCAAGATTGCCATCTTTATGTCCCTGGGGAGGGAGGCGAAGTCAGGCATCACCGGCACACCGTTCGCTTCACACGCGTACAGGAACAGAACCCGACAGACCCCGTCGGTGAGCAGCTCGCCGGCGGAGCCGGGTGCCCTGAGCGCGCGAGCCGCGTCGTCGACGCCGCCGGCGAGGACGCTCCAGAGGGTGGCACGGCGGAACCGCTCTCGATGCTCCATGGCCTCCATGTACCGGCCGCCGTTGCTATCCGTGACGACGTGGGCCGGCAGCGACATGTGATCGCGGCCTCTCCGGCGCCGTCCCCACGACGAGTAGAGGCGCAGTACGACGGCGGCGGCGTCCTGGTGGCTCTCGGCCGCCGTCTCAAGCGGCAGGACGGAGTAGCTGCGGCAGAGAGACCATGGCCTCGCTACCGGCGCGGCGCTGGGATGGAAGCCCGCATAGAGGAAGGCTGCGTGGGCGACGATGCACAGCCGGCCGAAGAGGTCCTCGGCATCCCATGTGGTGTCGTCGGTGACCTTGTGGAGGGACGAGGACTTGTCCATTGTCGTGAATATCTACAGTAGATGGGTTCTCAGGTGTTGCCCCTCACATGGTAACAGGAACAACGCCACGATCCTGAGATTTAGGAAACCTAAGAAATAAAGCTTCTACGGATTAACGGAGCTACTAGCTCTAGCAGGTCCCATAAAAACATTTTTATTGTACTATCTGTCACAATATTGAAATTATCTGCTACAACATTAAAACTCACCACATATGATATTAAAAAAAGAGCTAATATCACTACAGATCCATTAGCTTTTTCCAAAGTCTCAACTAGATCCGTTAACTAAAAGACTAATCATCTGAGGTCCATTAACGTTTCTTGATGTCCCATCTAGATTCGTTAACTAAAAATCCAGACAATTAGGGAGAGCTCAATCCGGTCGACGAGGTGGAGAGTGCAGCGGCGGCCTCCTGGATTGGGGTGTTTGGGCTGTTGTCGGTGCCGTGGACTGCACAAAGGGCTCGCCAATGCGAGGATGCACGCGTTGGATTGGGCATCACGATGGCGGTCGCCATCATGCACATGAGGTTGCACCACCGCTAGACCACGCTGGACATCGTCTGCGACATTGCCGCCGCTGCCATGGCTTGTATCCGGCGAGGACGATGGCTCAGCCCACGGTTGCGCAACGAGCAACACGGTCGGGGAAGAAGCGATTTGTGACGGCCAAAAGTTGCCAGGAGTATTTTTTAAATTATTTGCCACGCTGTCATTGCCACGTAAGCAAAAACTACCTTCGTGGACGGCTTTGGACCTCCACCCTCTCACTTTAATAGTTTGTGGACCTAGATGTAACACCCTAGAATTTAGAAAGCATTTAAAAAGGAATTTAAGAACATTTTAATATCAAAAACTAGAATTGCTTTAATAGGACAATGCACTAGAAAATATAATGTGTTAGATTATTTTTGAAACCAACCATGTGCATATGTTTGCTCTAACTTTAGAATGATCCTAAACCCTAAGTCCTAGCCAAAAACTCAAAATAGATTTGAAAAGGAAGTCAAATTCAAATTCAAACCCAAAATAGAAAAGAAAAGGGAAAACAGAAAATAGAAAAGGAGAAAAACTCGCCCTGGGCCGAAACCCACCGGCCGGCCCAGTTCCCCCGCTCGCCCCGCGGCCCACCTTGCCCGGCCAGCCCAGCTCCACCTCCTCCTCCCGAAGTCTGATCCCCCTCCCTCGCGCTCGGCCGCGGCCCGACCCACGGGTGACGTCACGCCGACGTCACCGTTCTTCCCCCCTTCTTCTTCCTCTAGCCACCGCGCCCATCCCGCCGCCACGGCCGCCCGATCCGCCTCCACCAGCGGAGATCGAGCCTAGGGGGACACGCACGCCGCGTGTCGTCTCCACGGCCTTCCACCACACCACGAGTGCGGCGCCAACCGCGCTCCGCGGCTCCGAGCGATGCTCGACGCCGAGGGGCTCGCATCACCACCCTGCACGCCGGCGCGCCACGCGTCCGGCCATGGAGGACGCCGGGGAAGCTCCAGGAGCTCATCCTCGGGCTATAAATAGCCCCGAGCACGCTCCCTTGAGCCCCATCCCCACTCACTCACTCCCCGCACAACACACACGCCCGCTCGCCAGCGCCGGCCGAGCGCGAGCCGCACCGCCGCCGTGCGCAACCGGCTGAAGCTACGCCGGAGGCCCCGCCGCCGTGTCCCGGTGAGTTTCCCCCCGCGCCGCTGCCACACCGCCGCTCCTCTTTCCCTCCACCTGCACCTCCGGCCAAGCACTGCCGGACCCCATGCGCCGCCGCGCTCCGGCGACCCGCTGGGGGGTCCTGGCCGGCCGCCGTCACGCCTAAGCGTGCCGCCGCGCTCCACACACCACCGGCTACTCCTCCACTGCCCCGCAAAACACCGAAACTCCCTCCCCGCCCCTTTCCCCTTTTGCGCCGCCCGCCGCTCGAACTCCGGCGAGCTCAAGCCGCCACGGCGAGCCTCGCCGCTGCGCCAAAGCATGCCCAAACCCGCCGCTGTACTACCCCCTTCCCCCTACGGCAAACTCCGGCGTAGCAGGAGCGCCGAACTCCGGCGAGGCGCCCTGCCTCCACCGCCGCGCGCCGCCGTGGCTGCCACGCACACCGCGGGCCCACAGGCCAGCGGCACAGCCCGCCACCCCAGCCGCCACCTCCCCCTCTCCCCTTTCCCTACACCCGGTCCTCGTGGACCACAGACCTAAGGGGTCGCTGGCCCACGGGCTGTGGACCACGGGTCCACAGAACAGTAACCGGCGCAGACCCCGCCCTCACGGGCCCGCCTGTCTGTCTCTTTCCCCTGGGTTTTTGCTAGGTACACCCGGCCAAATGCACACAGAAAGTTATTTCGCCACCTTAGAGCTTTCTAAAAATTCCCAAAAATTCACCAAAACTCCTAGAATAATTTCTAAGCCTAGAAATACCTTTTTTTCTCAAAAACCTTAACCACAACCTCTAGAATAATTTATCTTCCCCTCTAGGATTAAATCTATTTAATAGGAAAACTACCCTTTTAACGAATGATTGGTGTATTGATCTGTGTGACTAACTCGCAGACTCTGACCCCGAGAACAACGCCGAAGACCCGGACTACGAAGAGGAAGCAGGGGACGATCCCGACGTTGGACAAGGCAAGTTCCACCAACAATAATAATTATGAAAAAAACCTACCTTATGTGATGATGATTAATCTTGGAAATTGGCACTCAATATTGCACTGTTTTACTTTAGACCGGGGAGTGGAAGGAAGATCCCAAGGAGGGGATTCTATCCTAAGAGCCACTTTGGGTCGCCACTAAGGACCGGTTCATGGGAGAATCTTTCCATTGCCTAGTACAGTTCCGCATGCCAAAAAAGCACAGCCTTTGGTTGTGCTTATTTATGTGAGGCCTTGATCCACACCCCACTATCCAACCTTAGTAAACTGTCCCAAGGGGCCACGGTGGGCAACGGGTATGCTGGAGACAGCCCAGACAGAGGGCTGGGACTGGTCGGCACGGGTCGCATGTGACAGGGCTGGTAGGGCCTATGGGCGATGCATGCCCATCTGTATGATGCATCCATACCCGGGTTTAATGTCCTTCTGTGGACGTATATGCGATCCATGTTTAGGCCCCAGCAGTACCCGTGGACAGAACTAGGGTTGGGCTGTCTGGAGATAGACGCTGGTGCGAACGGGTCTCGTAGGGCAGTACCGCCTTTGTACACGGTACGGGCTGACCGAATGCGGGACAGAGAAGTACGACCTCTGCAGAGCGACAAATCTATCTGGACAGCCGTGACTCCGGCAAGAGTCTAATTGGTCAAAGTCCCCGTCGATTAGATCACTAAAATGAACCAAACCCGCGGATTTCCCTTACCGCAGGTTGATATACCTTTGTTCACTGATCGGGACTGGCAGGGATGTTATGCCCCTCCAGGACCAAACTTATTAAATCTATTAAATGACTTTGGGACTTGCTGAGTACCCCTGTCAGGAGTGCTCACCCTTGCTTTCACTTCATACTAGAGGACTTCACAGAAGACGGAGCTGACGACGAAGGTCCAGAATGGTGACGAACTCCGCCACGACGCTAAGGCTCTGCATAGTACTGGTAGTTTTGTACTCTTTAAATAAAGCGGAGGCTCTGAGGCCCGCTTGTAAATCTTTGTGCAGACTTTAAGCTGTACATTGATGTAAATTATCAATAAAAACTACCGATGATGGTTTTGATGCCCCTTGTGCAGAAATTACTTGCATTAGCATTACTCCAGGACTAATGCAGGCGTTTCGGGAGTCCCGTAACGCGGGCGCTCCCCACAGGTGTGGTATCAGAGCCAGCTGGACCTTAGTGCCCTATAAGGTGGCCTAAAAAGAGAGCTAGCAACTCTTTTAAAAGCTTTCCTTATGCTACTAAGTTGAGTAGAATGATTTCTAAATAATCCCTTACATCTTTTGGGATAGGAACATGGATGGAGATACGTGGACTGACGAGAAGGGGTGGCTGCACTCCGACTGCAACCGGAACATCGGCTTTCCGCGCCTCCTAAGAAACGACCTTAGGGAATTGGGGTTCTCCAACTCCTCATAATATAAAGGACGAGAGTACGTGACCAAAGGAAACCTATCCTGCGAAGTTTGGGTAACCGTAGGACCAGCTCCTAGACCTTCTGTGGATAAAGTGTGGATGATCAGCGCTTAGGCCAGTCTCAGTGGAGAGTTTCATTGCACTGTTACCTAGAATGCCACACAGCTTTTCAGTGAGATAAAATTGTCAGTCTCAGTGCACAGTTTCATTGCACAATTGTTGGCACTCCTTAGCGTCACGTTTTAGCAACGCTCAAGAGCGCGTAGATATATGTCGTTGTTTGCAAAATTAATTCTGCAAGCGCACAGAATATATCTCGTTGTAGCACTTCACCTCGGGAGTTACCCCAGGGTATCGTATTTATATTTCCGCAGGGAAGCAGATGGTTAAAGTGTATTGAAGAATGAAATGATATATCTTGCCAGAAATATCAAGCCACAAACCCAGGGGCACAAACTCTAGGTTTGGGTGGATAATGGTCAAGTTAATGACCGGATAGAAGGTCTGAAAGACCAGCGACACACGGAGCACCTATTTCTAAAGAAAAGGAAAGACGTTGGGAGAGACCGGACCTAGACTCTTTCTAACTCAGAGCAAAAGGCACTCTAGCCTTAGCCTAGACCCTAGCTTAGATACCGGGAATAGAGCTCGCTTCGACGGCTAGAATGGGAGAACCTCAGAACGGGGTGAGAGAGGGGGTTCTCCGGGCTCAGCACTACTGTTATTAGTACACCCGAACGTGGTGGACTACGAAGGACGGACAGGGCTGTCACCACCTGCCGCCTACCACTGCAGTTCCGTGGGGTGCAACACACTTCCTAGTTAATCAACAAGCCAGACACCACGTCTGCACTCAATGATTAAGATTTCTCTTGAGGCCTGTCAAGAGAAATCCCCGTCTTCCCTAAGGCGTCTTACGGCCCGGTCAAGGCGAGCAAACCCGCGAGATAAAACCCGGTAGAGCTAAACTAAACTCTACACTAAAACTAAAGGGGAAAAGGACTTTGCTCTAAAGAGAGCAAGATCTTTACTCTAAAAGAAGAGCAAGAGAGAAATATAAAAGATAACTTAAGCTCTGAAGTAAGAAAGTAATTATATAAATAAACTCTTCAAAAGAAGGAAAGGATACAAGAGCTTTACCAGAACTCCGAAGACTCCGAAGATCCGAGCTAAGCTCGACTCGACTCTACTCCCAACTCTAATCCTAATCTAAGAAATGAAAAAGATACTAGAGCTCCCTTCGAGTAAAGACTTGAGTGATGTGGTGTGTGTCTTCCCAAGGTGAATGAGCTGCCTTTTATAGCCTCCAGGCGGTGGATGTCAGTGTCATTAGCACGCCAAGGACCTGCTTAAGCTTCACGCGAAGGAGGAGACGTGGCGGCCACAGAGGGAGGCCGGTCGGCCTGGGCTAGGCCGGCCGGCCTGGCCCTGGTGCCACTTGGCACCGTCCTCTGCATGAACGGTCCTGATTCTCTCCCAAGGTCAGTAACAGTTGCGTTTAGTTGAAGCTTGTCCGAGAATCCTAGGATGTGGGCCCTTCAATCCATGTGCTTTCACCTCTAGGCCTTCCGGGTCCTTGGATCAAACCGATGTTGTTTGCACGGTTCTTGATCATCCTGGGCACTTGGCATGGCTTGTGGATCAGTGACGTGGCCAGACCTGGCCAGGGGAGGCCGGTCGGCCTGGGCTAGGCCGGCTGGCCTGGCCTTGTGCCAGGTTTGGCCCTTGTTTCTCCTGGTTTATCCTGCAAGCACAACTCGTCCAAAACTTGTGGAATTTGTCAGTAAAAATACTTTTATGCATGGAGTATGGTATGATCATCCTCATTTTACTGAAATGTTGACGGTCACTACGAGGTTATAATGGCCGTCAACACGCCCCCAAGCTTAGACTCTTGCTCGTCCTCGAGCAAGGCTAAAACTCTAGGTTCGGTAGGTCAGGAGTTGCTTCAATGTGTATACTCTTAAAATACCCTGTGCTTAAGCCAAAACTCAACGAATCACTTGAATAAGTTGGCATAAAAGAGAACTCATACCATGGTTCCACGTGGGGCTGCATTGATTCACGTTTTGGGCTATTGAGAGCTTGAACGGTCATCTCTAAAGTATTTCCTACAACTTTTCAGGTTCCATCTCGGAGATATGATTTTTTCAAAAGATGGTTTACTCATTCCCCGATGGTACTCTCGAGTCACTCAAGGTGTTTAATCCTCACTCTTGGTCGGGATTGACCAATGTTTCCCTACGCTAAGGCTGAAGTGGAGTTGTAGGTAGGGTAAGAGTGGCATACCTTGGTTACTTCTGTTGTCGAGTCGAAGAGTGGTCCGCGAGCGATGACACTCGTCAAATTCCGGTCTTTGGAATTCATGGGGTTTCAAATGGAGAGGGAGAAGGTGTGATGCTCAAAGGTCTTTGGACTCCTTATTTTATTTCTCTCTCTCATATTTTTGAGATGCTTCTTCTCTCTCTTTTTTTTCAGATGGAGCATTTGTCTCCAATTTTTTTTCTAATACATCTCTTCTCTTACTTTGGTAACAGAGAGGAATTCAGCTTTGTATGGAGTAATTGAGGACCTTTGGGGTGAGCTTTGAGGTGAGTGTATGTCATCGACGGTGGACGTCAACCCCGGAGTGGGACTCTGACTAGTCGGACATTCTGAGGCTGAGGTGGATGGGAAGGCCGGTAAATGTCAAGTGCCTTCTGCAAGCGGACTTCACCATTCGACAAGACTCAAAGCAACTCAAGATAGCATATGGTAGTTTCAACAAATGTATAACTGTTTAGGCTCTGGATAGGACATTTTAAACCATCGAGGAAGATTCACCATGTAACATTTTATAAAAACTTCCGAGAGGTTCCTTACTAAGCATGCAGTTATACCTCGAAACAAACCATATCAAGACTCACAATAACATAAACAATGTGTGGGGGATATATTACCCGGGTACCTCACGAGCAAGCCTGGCAGCCAACCAAAAGGGGGGCGGCCCAGCCCACCGTTCTGGACCTGAAGACGTGCGGGACAAGTTGGCGCACGGAGGAAGGATCTGGGAGGAGAAGTCCTAGTTGGAATAGGAATTATTGTAAAGAAGGAAAGGATTCTTAGAGATAGGATCGGATACACACCGACTTGTAACCCTGCCCCCCGATATATAAGGCGGGCAGGGACCCCCTCCAAAACATCAAGTCTCAGTACGAAATCTCTCAACAAGCAATACAACACCCCAAAACAGGACGTAGGGTATTGTGTCGAGTTGACGGCCCGAACCTGTATAAACCCCTGTGTCTGTCCATCCTAACCATCCTGCTTCCGATCTTTGCGATCTTCCCAGCATTACAAATCACTTCCGTGGGCTACCCTGTGGAAGACTGCCGGAGATAATATCACCGACAGTGGCGCGCCAGGTAGGGGATATCGCCGAGATCAATCTGGTAAGCTCGATGGATCGCGTCAAGATCTTGGACAGCTGCAACCTCCCGGACGTCGACGAAGTCGAGATCCAGTTCGGGGACGTCATCACCGCCGCCTTGGATACCCAAGCGGCAGGAGCTACGGTCGCCACGGAGGTCTCCTCTCTGGCGCCGACTTCGGCCATCACGGCCCAATCCGGTCCGATCGCATCTGATCGTGCCGGATCTACCCCGCTGAGTCCATCGCAAAACGCGAGGCCAGACCAGTCGGGAACAGATCTACAGTCACTCGGTTCCGATCCGACTCCTGAGAGTCGCGTCGCCGAATCATCGCAGAGCGTAAACGCTCAACCAACACGCGTCCAGAGCCCTGAGGTCATTACTGTCCAGACCCCTGGCTTTTGCGCGCTTGCTCGGAAGCAGAAGATGAAGGACATCGTCCAGTCGGATGATTACTTCTCTGGGAGCGACTCCTACGGGTTAGATCTACTGGGACCCTCAATCCTGGACGATCTGCCGGAAGGATACACAGTGTCTGATGCCTCAACAGAGCCGGAACTACTAGGATCACTCAGAGAATTGACTCCGAGTAGTTTGGAGCGTCATACGCCCACATCCGACTTCTTCGAGTCCGAGGAAGACTACCTCGCGCAAGAGGGAGTCGGATCATATTGCTACATGGTGGCGCCAGCAACGCCAACCAATCCTGTCTCAGAAGATGAGGTCACTCCTGCTGAGGAGACGACTGAAGCCAGGAACCAGCGTCGAGGACGCAACGCCAGTCGGGCGACTCGCAGAGCCGCATGACCGCACGGAGCCACCGCGTCAGGATCTGGCACTGCTCGACTCCAGGAGCCTCACTCTGAAGATCATCGTCGCCAACGGGATCAACACGACCGGAGGAGCACCCGGAACTTGATGCGCGACGGCATGTTCGAGTTCAACGGATACGACGTCTACGAGACACCGGTCCAGAACCTCGTTACTATCAACGAGGAAATCAATCGGCTGTCACCTAACACTCCTGGAAAAGGTAAGGGCTCTCGTGCAGGCCACCTCCGTCCAGGTTCACCAGATGCAAGGCAGAACGACCACGGACGCTCCTGAGCCCGGTCCATCTCGACACCGGGCCGGCGGCGGATCGGGTCGTGATGAAGACCTCCGCACCACGATCAACAGAGATCGAGATGCGAGGGACGTCATCACCAACAGCACCGAAGAGCGCCACCGTGAGGAAATCTGACGGCGCGAAGAGTACGATCGGGATCATGGAAATCCCCGTCGTAACCCCAACAGGCGCGGCTACTCGACGGAGTCAGACTACTCTGACCTCTCCGGTAGCCCAAGGCGCGGCAACAATGGCGGTCGCACTCCGCCACGAGGACAAGTGCTTCCACCACCCAGGCGACCGACTCCGCCGAGAGATCGAACTCCACCGCGCAGCAGGACCTACCGACGGGACCGAACTCCACCCAGGACTCGGAACTATCGGAGGACCCGTTCCCCGCCCAGGGACCGGGATCGCAGGAGGGACAGCACACCCCAAAGAGCAGCTGACGGATCGGGTCCGAGCGATTCCCGCCCTAGAGGTCGGATCGGCAGATTCCAGTCGTTCACCGAGCGCTTGAGAAGCGTGACGTGGCCCAGAGGCTTCAAGCTGTCGGATATCGACAAGTACGACGGGAAATCTGACCCATCTCAATGGCTTCAGATCTACTACACCGCCGTACAAGCGGCCGGCGGCGACGAGGACGTGATGGCAAACTATCTCCCCATCATGCTCACCAAGGACTGCCGTAACTGGCTGGCAGGACTCCCGCAGGACGCCATCGACAACTGGGAGCAGCTTACCGAACTCTTCATCGGTAACTATCTCGGTACCTGGGAAAGGCCCGGGAGCAAGCGGCTCCTCGGTCAGATCAGGCAGCGCAAGAATGAGACCCTGCACGACTTCGTGCGCAGGTTCTCAGAAAAGCGCAACTCCATCACGGACGTCACGGATCAGGAGGTGATGTCAGCTTTCCAGCGCGGCATCTCCGACGGGAGACTGATTCACAAGTGGACTCGGAAGCCACCCGCGACTGTCAATGACATGTTCCGGGTCGCTAGCACGTGGGCGGACGCAGAGATCGCGGAAAAAGAACAACTCAGCAAGATCAGAAGTCGCTGGGAAGAAGAGAACAAGACGACTCGCAAACGCGACCGCCGCGAGGATGAAGACCGACACGACGACCATCGACGCAATGACAGCCAACCTCGCAAGAAGAAGAGCGAGGGAGATATGGTCGCCGCCCTGGACCGGTCCAGAGGCCGGGTAACTCCAGAGGACTTCCAGCGCATGCTCGATGAGCAATGCCCTTACCACAAACACAAGCACTCGGCGCGAGAGTGCTACGGGCTCAAGCGAGCCTTCACTGGTGGCAACAGAGGCCCTCCATACAGAAAGAGGAATGATGGTTCCCTGCGAGACGACAGGCGGAACGACGAGCCCGGCGACGACTTCCAGGAAGCCGACCGAGTGGTGCGCATGATCTATGGCGGACCAGAGTTCGAGTCGAAGTGCCAGCAGAAGCTCACCATCGCCAGGTCATGCACGCGAGGGAGCCACCGGTACCTGAGTACCTCAAGTGGTCGGAAGTTCCGATCACATTCACCCGGGAGGATCACCCAAACTTCATACCGAAGCCCGGGTCCCATGCCTTGGTAGTAGCCCCGACAATTCGCAACGTTCGGCTCACCAAGGTACTAGTCGACGGTGGCAGTGGCCTGAACATCCTCTTTGCTAACACATTGAAGGAGCTTGGCCTGACTACTCTCGACCTGAGTCCCCCCCAATCCGCGTTCTACGGTTTGATACCGGGAGAGGGGGCAGAACCACTCGGGCACATCACACTGCCCGTACCTTCGGAGACCGGAACAATTACCGGACCGAGCACATGCAGTTCACGGTGGCGAACTTTGAAACTGCATACCACGCCATCCTCGGGAGGCCGGCGCTCGCCAAGTTCATGGCGATTCCTCATTACGTCTACTTCCAGGTCAAAATGCCAGGACCTAAAGGCGTAATCACCGTCTTGGGAGACATCCGAGTCGCATACACAGTGCGAGCAGGAAACTCTCAACGCGGCAGCCGCCCTGGACATGTCCAAGCGCATGGAACAAGTACTGGCTGCATCACAGGAGGTGGACAAGGACGCTCTAGGATCCCCACCAAGAAGCCAGCAAGAGAAGCCATCGCGCCAAGCAAGGAGACGGAGCTGAAGAGGATCTCTCTGGACCTGGACGACCCAAAGAAGACGGCCATCATCGGGGCAGAGTTAGACCCCAAATAGGAAGAAGTGCTCGTCAAATTCCTAAGGGAAAACGCCGACATATTCGCGTGGAAACCATCCGATATGCCAGGTGTCCCAAGGGAACTTGCCGAGCACTCCTTGAAGGTCAATCCGACTGCCAAACCGATCAAGCAAAGGCTTCGTCGATTCGCGCAGGACCGCAAGGAGGCAATTAGGGCAGAGATTACAAAGCTGTTAGCAGCCGGGTTTATTCAGGAGGTGTTCCACCCCGACTGGTTAGCTAATCCAGTTCTTGTAAGAAAAAAGAATAATAATGATTGGAGAATGTGCGTCGATTATACAGATCTCAACAAAGCTTGCCCTAAAGACCCCTTCGTTCCCCCCCCCCCCGCATCGATCAAGTCGTTGACTCCACGGCAGGCTCCGCCCTGCTCTGCTTTCTCGATTGCTACTCAGGATATCACCAGATAGGCCTGAAGCTGGAAGACCAAATAAAGACCGCGTTCATCACGCCGTTCGGTGCCTTTTGTTACAACACAATGGCCTTCGGTCTGAAGAACCAGGCGCAACCTATCAGAGGACGATTCAAGCATGTCTGGATCAATTGATTCCAGACATAGTAGAAGCCTACATCGACGATATCGTGGTCAAGATCATGAACCCCGAGGACATGATAGGGAACCTGACAAAGGTCTTCGAACGCCTACGCGTATTCCGGTGGAAGCTCAACCCGGAAAAGTGTGTCTTCGGAGTACCCTCAGGTAAACTACTCGGCTTCATGGTCAGCAACCGCGGGATCGAGGCAAATCGCGAGAAGATCACGGCCATCACCAAGATGCTACCACCAACCTGTCAAAAGGATGTGCAGAAGCTTACTGGATGCATGGCAGCGCTCGGTCGTTTCATATCACGACTCGGCGTTCGCGGATTGCCGTTTTTCAAACTGCTCAAGAAGCAGGACAAGTTCGTGTGGGATGACGAGGCGAAGCGATCTTTCCAGGAACTCAAAGATTACCTGCAGAGTCCTCCCATCCTCGTCCCACCTCAACCAAGAGAACAGCTCTACCTCTACATCTCTGCTACTCCCCGAGTGGTTAGCACGGTACTAGTGGTCGAGCGTCCTGAAGAAGGACACGCATATGGAGTTCAGCGACCAGTCTACTTCATCAGCGAGGTTCTGACCGTATCTAAGGTACGCTACCCCCATGTGCAGAAATTATTATATGGAGTTCTTATCTCAGCAAGAAAGCTGAAGCACTACTTTGAGGCCCATCCAATCTCGGTGGTGAGCGAAAATCCTTTAGGGGAAATTCTCCATAACCGAGATGCCAGCGGCCGAATCGTCAAGTGGTCAATAGAATTGGCTGCCCATCACATAAACTTTGTTCCACGTACTGCTATCAAGTCTCAGGTCTTGGCCGACTTCGTAGCAGACTGGACAGAAAACCAAGCTCCGGCTGACGACGAGGTAGTTGAGTACTGGGAGATGTACTTTGATGGCTCCCTCCAGATAAAAGGAGGCGGCGCAGGCGTACTCCTGATCTCTCCAAGTGGACAGGAACTAAAATACGTCCTTCAAATCATGTTTCCAGTATCCAACAACGCAGCTGAGTATGAAGCAGCCCTGCACGGTCTCCGCATTGCAGTATCTTTGGGTATCAAACGCCTGATGGTACGCGGGGACTCTGCCCTGGTCATAAACCAGGTAAACAAGGACTGGTCCAGGACCAACGAAAAGATGGACGCATACTGCGAGGAAATTAGGAAGCTGGAAGGGAAATTCTATGGCTTGGAGTTCCATCACGTGGTGCGCGACCATAACAAGGCAGCAGATGAGCTCGCTAAGATGGGGTCCACCCGTGAAGGCGTCCCACCCGGAGTTTTCATACAAGATCTTATCAAACCATCTATCAAGATAAACCCGGATGGCACTGTCGCGGAGCAACAAGTCGGAGAATCCCCAGAGTCAGCCACATTAGTGGTAGACGAGGCGTTGGACTGGAGGACACAGATCATCGATTATCTGGATAGCGGGATATTACCCGCAGAGGTCGCGGAAGACAAAGATCTAAACTCGCTCCACGAACAAATCGTGCGGCGCAGCAAAAACTACGTCATCATCGGAGACAAGCTGTATCGTCGATCCGGAGCTTCCCAAATCCTACAAAAGTGCGTGAGTCGCACTGAGGGTATAGAGCTCTTGACTGACATACATAAAGGAATTTGTGGCAATCACGCCGGGGCTAGAACCATTGTTGGTAAAGCTTTCCGGTCTGGTTTCTACTGGCCGACTGCTGTAGCAGACTCAGAGAACATCGTGCGGCACTGCAAAGGGTGTCAGTATTTTGCAAGGCAAATACATGCACCTGCACAACAGCTGCAAACCATACCAGCGTCCTGGCCCTTCGCTTGTTGGTGCTTGGATATGATTGGTCCATTTAAGAAGGCTCCTGGTGGTTTTGACCATGTCCTTGTAGCTATTGACAAGTTTACCAAGTGGATTGAGGTGAAACCAGTCAGAAAGCACACGGCAGCCAAGACCATCGAGTTCTTCACCGACATCACCCACCGCTTCGGAGTCCCAAATCGTATCATCACAGATAATGGTACGAACTTCGTGGCGCAGGAGTTTAAAGACTGGTGCAGCGAGAGGAGCATCAAGCTATGCCCCGCATCCGTGGCACACCCAAGGGCCAATGGCCAAGTCGAAAGAGCCAATGGCGAAATAATCAAGGCGCTCAGGGCCCGGATATTCAAGCAGCTGAAGCAACATGACGGACGATGGATCAAGGAGTTGCCGGCTGTAGTCTGGGGGCTGCGCACACAGCCGAGTCGTGCCACGAAGCAAACTCCGTTCTTTCTGGTTTACGGCTCGGAAGCTATCCTACCAACGGACCTCACATACGGCTCCCCCCGAGTGGAGTTCTATGATGAATACGACGCGCAAGTGGCGCGCATCGAAGACCTCGACAGCATCGAGGAAAAGAGATTGGCTGCCCAGATCCAAGCCGCGCGTTACGCTCAGGTCCTGCGACGCTATCACGATCGATCAGTTAAGCAGAGGTCCTTTGAAGCAGGCGATTTGGTTCTGAGAAGGAAGCAAGACACCAAGGGCGCGCACAAGCTTGCGTCCCCCTGGGAAGGTCCATATATCATCAAGTCAGTAAGTCGCCCAGGCTCATATCGCCTCATGACGGAAGACGGCGTAGACATCCCAAATCCATGGAACATCGAGCACTTACAGCGTTTCTACGCCTAATCCAGTTATGTATTTATCTTTTTTATTTTAGATTTATTTTTTCCGAGTGATTTTGGAGGGTAGTCACCCCCAGTTACGACTCGGCATGTTCACAATGAGTTATCAATAAAGTTGATTTCATCTTTCATCTATTTCTACTACTCGCATTTCCTCTTTCGCGTCACGCACATAAAGTATGAGTGGAATAAACCTTAAATCGAGAGGGAAAGTACTCGCCAAGTCAAAGCTCTAAACGTACGACAAAGACTCTGCGGCATGAGACTGAGACCAACGAGGCTAATCTACTCCGTAACAGGTCAACCACTCAGAAATTAAGGCTAGCGCAGAAAGAAAGGGAGTTGTAGACCAATAAAAACTTATATACAATAGTGACAATTCAAACATTGTTCAAACAATACTGGTTCGACCAAATACTACAAATACTTTATTTACATTGCAGGGTCACCAGCACCAGACGGGGCCGCTTCATCCGAGTCATCAACAACATCCTTGGACAGGACATTGGCGATGGGCTCGACTTCATGGAGTAGTCTGCCCACGTCGTCTTCAGAGGTGCCGGCAGCATACCCGCGGCCGAGTGGCTCCAGGTCTGACGCCGGGAACAGCGATTTGAGCACCGCCAGGACATGGCCACAGCTGGCCTGGCTGATGGAGCAGAGCTGCCGCCGGAAGTAGCGTGGGAGCGCCCGAACGCGGTCGAGGATGGAAGCTGAAGACGATGACGCCTCCGGCTCGATCTCCTCCGCCACCACTCGGATAGCATCCTCCAGCGCTATCTTCTCAGTGCGCAGCGCCTCAGCCTCACCTTGCAGCCGGGCCACCTTGGCAGTGAGCTCTGCGAATTGGGACATAGTCCGATATCGATAATCTAAAGAAGGTTAGATCTGAATAATATTTTCACGTCTGACAGAAACACAAACAAGGAAGAACATACCTCTGAGCTCGTGCACGGCCTGGGCCTCGTTGAGCTTAGCCTGCTCTACCTCCCCGCATAAATCGCGGGTGGTACGCTGGGCTTCCTCCAACTCAGCCTGGCGCTCTACCGCAGCAGCTTCGAGCTCAGCCACTCGGGCCACCAAAGAGTCGGCCTTAGCAACTGCAGAAGATAATTCTTGAATAACCGAGGCTTTGGCCTCGGCATCAGCAGCTAAGTTCTGCAAAAACAAGTCAGATGACAATATGAATCAATGTACCACTCGGTATTTGATATCAACAAGATAAGTAGCTCGGGAAGTACCTTGGCTATGTGGCCCATGCGACGATGGAGTGACAGGAACTCCTCCAGAGGAGTCAGGGGAGCACCACCACTCATAACGCCGACCGCCGCAGAAGCAATCTCGACCGCCGCAGTCTGGGGCTCCTCCACTGCTGCAGTCGGTTCAACCGCAGGAGCATGCTGGGGGCTGCCTTGAGGAACTGGCGGCGGGGTCGGCGACGCCGGTGTAGGACTCGGCGGTGGCGGGGTTGGCTCCCGCTGCGACTCTGGTGGCGGACCCACAGGCTGATCGCTGAGAAGATCAGCCGAGTGGATCGGCACCTCTGGAGTTTGGATTGATGGGGCTTCGGTCTCAACCGCCGACTGAGGCGGAGGACCCGAGAAGGGGACCTCAGACGGCGTGCTACAGGATAAAGCATATATGGATCACTAACAAAAGAACATAAAGGAAATCAAGAGATGATAAGGATACTTACAGAGTAGAAATGCGCATTCTCAGGCGCTTTCCTTTCCGAGTAGGGGAAGGGAGGTCCCTCGGACTTGCAGCACTCAGAGGCATTACTGCAAGGGGAGACTGCTCCGAGCTTGTGATTGGCGGATGGAGAGACGACTCGGCGATGCCAGCTTCATCTTTCTCCGAGTCAGACGACTCAGAGATAAGGAGTTGGCGGCGGCTTGGCGCATCCCTGAACACGATCCCAGTGGAGATCTTCCGCTTCTTCAGAGCAGGAGCAGCCTTCCCACCACTCGGAGATAGCACATCGGGAGAAGGAGAGGATGACAGAGTGATATCCGAGTCGCGCAGATCACTCTCACTTTCCCCGACTGCTTCTTCAGATCCAACGGCCCTGCGTCGAGCCGGTTGATCCACCCCCTTTGGCATCTCAGGCAAAGGAGGGAGGGATACAAAGGCAACTCGACCCTGCAAAAATTGGGTTCAGTTCTGAGATTACACCCAATGGGTGGAATTGAAATAAAAACAACAACAGATTGACTAAATACCTCAGGGCGTGGATTTCCCAAGTTGAACGCCGGAGGACAGTCAGTGGTCCTCAGGGAGGTTCCAGTCGCGAAGAATTTGCCAAGCCGAGCGGCGGCTTGGACTTTGTCGACGCGCTCGGGGGCTTCGCGCGTGTTGTCCCCCTCGGCGTAATACTCATACGCCGGGTGAGCCCGCTGCTTGAGTGGCTGGACCCGGCGCAGAACGAAGTTGGCTGCCACACCGACGGCAGACAACCCATTGTCCTTCAACTGGGAAATAAGACCCAGGAGCTCCCGAACCTGATCCATTTCACTCTCCTTGGGAAGAGCGGTCCAGGATTGGGAGGGAACAGGACGAGAGTCAATTTCTGGAGAGATGGCAGGCGAGTGGTTTCCTACGTAAAACCACTCGGACTGCCACCCTTTATTGGAGGTAAGGAAAGGGATATCAAAATACTCCCGAGTTCGACCCTCGCGGAGTTGGAGTCCGGCGCCCCCGACTACTTGTGGGCAGTCGGTTCGGGGATAAGGCTTAAGAAGAAAAAGATGAATAAAAAGATTGAAGTGAGGCTCTATCCCAAGATAGGCCTCACAGAGGTTGATGAAAATGGCGATGTGAAGGATGGAGTTGGGATTCAGTGCGCAGAGGCAGATCCCATAGTAATGCAGCAGCCCGCGGAGGAAAGAGTGCGCGGGCACGCCAAAACCACGGAGAAAGAAAGATTCGAACACCACCAAATCAGAGGAGTTTGGGGTGGGGAAAGACTCACCGGCGGCGGCGCGCCACTCGGCGGTTTGCTGGTCAGGGAGGACGCCGTCGACGACGTGCTGCTCGAGGCGCTTGGTGGTGGTGATGGACTCCCTCCACTCGGCGGCTCGATCCACGGCGACCTCGGCGGTGGCCTTGGCCTTGGACGACCGGGCCCTTGCCGGCGACTTCTCCTTCCGCTTCGAGGCTTCCTTCCTCTTGGGCGCCATGGCAACGAGCGGGGCTGAAGAGCGAGGAAGAAAGCTGCGGGAGCAGATCTAGGGTTTGCTCTGGCGCGAAGAGAACTGGAGCGTCGGGGAAGGCAAATGGCAAGTAAAGGAAGAAGAATGCGGCGGGGATGGCTTATAAAGGAATAAACCGTTCCTCCCGCGCGCGGCGCGGCGCTTGTCTCGGGAACTCAACCGACGCAGGCACGTCCCGTCGCTTTGAATTCAAAGATGCGGTAGGGAGTCGCGATATCTCGCGATATCTCGCCTTCTGTAAAGCGACCGTTAGGGACGCAACGGACTTTGAGGAATAATGGGCCTAAATGGGCTGAAATATAGCACGACCTTTCGGTTCTGTTACGATAATAAATTTGTGGGTTCCTGAGCTAGGGTTCAGGGGCAGAAACCACTCGGTCGTGAGGCTAAAATTAGTCGACGGCCAGACTTGATTTTGCAATTAATATTGCATCCTTGCAGCTGATTTTTACGTAAGGCATGCGATACTATCGCTAAATTGACTCAGAAATCTGGGTCAAATGCTGACAAGTATAAATCTTGTGAGAAGATGGCTTACCATATGGTCAAGCTGAGTCGTGGGACACGACTCGGAAGGTCATGCCGAGTTCAAAGAACTTGAGGACAAAATCCTTATAAAGGGGAAATAAAAAAGCCCTGAAGGAAAAGATTATCTAAAATCCATGTCCAGAGGCATGGGGGCTGAAAAAATCAGTCGGAATTCATGGCTTTCAGAGTCTTGACACGATCATGCTGAGTCGTAACAAGACTCGGGGGCTACACCCAATGGGTGCACCTGGAGGTGCACACCATTGATGGATTAAGTTTAAAAAGAGATTCATAATATTTATTTTTGACCCTTGACCAGAATATTCTATTCTGCTCAAGGCTCGGGGGCTACACCCAATGGGTGCACCTGGAGGTGCACACCATTGAAGATCAAGATACGGATGTGTAAAAATGAAGACCTTTGGCCAATTTCATACTAAAATTGCCCAAAGCCCGGGGGCTAAGTGTATTCACTTCGCTATCGCGTCGTGAAAAAGAGCACTCCTTCCCCTCATTTTGACTGTAATTGAAGAATTATTTTCAGGAACGTCTGAGCAGGCACTCGGATCTTCCTTGAAACCACTCGGATCTTCCTCGAAACCACTCGGATCTTATTCGAAACCACTCGGATGAGATCTTAGACAACTTGGAGCATTCGAATCATGCAAGAAAAGATGGAACAATTACAGCCAACGATCGGCCAAGAAGTGCTCGGGGGCTACTGTGGGGGATATAGTACCCGGGTACCTCACGAGCAAGCCTGGCAGCCCACCAAAAGGGGGCGGCCCAGCCCACCATTCTGGACCTGAAGACGTGCGGGACAAGTCGGCGCACGGAGGAAGGATCATGGAGGAGAAGTCCTAGTTGGAATAGGAATTATTGTAAAGAAGGAAAGGATTCTTAGAGATAGGATCGGATACACACCGACTTGTAACCCTGCCCCCCGATATATAAGGCGGGCAGGGACCCCCTCCAAAACATCAAGTCTCAGTACGAAATCTCTCAACAAGCAATACAACACCCCAAAACAGGACGTAGGGTATTACGTCGAGTTGACGGCCCGAACCTGTATAAACCCCTGTGTCTGTCCATCCTAACCATCCTGCTTCCGATCTTTGCGATCTTCCCTGCATTACAAATCACTTCCGTGGGCTACCCCGTGGAAGACTGCCGGAGATAATATCACCGACACAATGAACAAGTGCTCTTGCTCCCACAGTTTTATCATGGCGGATCCTTAAATGCCAACGAACTCAAATACTCAAGAGTAAAGGATTAAGCACGAGGCGCTTAGAGGGCATAAACAGAGCAACTTTTCATCATTCCAGAGGTTCTCAACCATAATTCCTTACATAAAGACATCTTTTGGAGCTTTTATTTATTTATTTATTATGTTTTATTATTTTTTTTAGCATTTTATTTCATCATAGCTCGGCAAGGCAAGGCAAGGCAAAGGCAAGGGTAAGGCAACGTCAAGGCAAAGGCAACGGCAAGGCAAACGGCAAGGCAACGGCAAGGCAAACGGCGACGGCTTTCGATCATACCTGAAACTCCCCCAAGCTTCGATGAAGCTCACTGGTAGTACTGGTTGGGGTCGTAGTGCATGTAGTCGAAGAAGCCGTGCATGTCGATATGGAGGGATGTGGTCATCCCCCAGTTCTGCTGCGTGAGATCAGTGTTGTGTGCAACTTCATCTCTGAGTTGCTGCTGTTGCAGCGTCATCGTCTCCATCCTGGTATTAAGATCAGCGATCCTCCGGGAGACCGGGTTCTCGTAGTCATACCTGGCGGAGGCGGATGGTCTGACCTGCGGGCCGTATCCTGGCGTTCCTTGGTGGTAGTCGAACGCCTCCTCAAAGTTCATGTTGGCAGTGGGGTTCTCTGTCGGCTGCTGGTAGTTGTCCTCGGGCTGCTGCTGGTAGCGGTACTCGAGCTGAGGTGCGGTAGAAGTTCCGGCTTCACCGTCATGCCTGGCTCGCCTGCCACGTGTTGTAAGGCCTGCAACACTGTGGCAAGTGGGTTCCCTCCTTCTAAGCTGCATGGTTAGACTTCTCGCTGATCTCAGCGACAAAGCTGGGCATGGAAGCTCGACTTCGTCGATGAAACCAGGATAACACATGAAAAGAGTATGGCCAGGGCCCTCGCGCATCAAGTGACCCTAGATAAAATGGTCTAAACCAATGCAAGACTGATATTCTTGTGTAGCGGGAAGAAAAGTGACTTGAGCGCCCTGCAAAGCACCAACATGGGTGGCAATGCGGGTGACTAGCGAGGTTATGTCAATTGTGGCTCGGCCAGTGACTAACCTTTGCCAGTTCTCAAGCATGCTCATGACCGGTGAGAAACTAATTTTCTTGACCATGGCATAAAGGCACTCTAAATCAGGCAAGAGGCAAAGACGCAAATCAGCGCGTGGGTGGACCACCATAGCGATCCACTTCGCCAGGAAACGAAGAGTCGGGTTTTGGATGGCAGTGATGCTATTCTTCCCCGAGGATGGCTCGCCTGTGATGCTATCCCACCATGCGGCACGGTTGTACCGGTGGTTAGTCACCAACAGGTTGGCATCAATGATGCATCTCTTGTTGAAACCAAGAGCCTCACTGAGTTGCTTCAGGGTCAAGATAAAATCCTCATTGAAAAACTGAAAGCAAATGTTTGTCTCGTTGGGACGAACTTCGATTTTCAAACTCATCAAAAACTCCATAGTAAGAAAGTGTGAACCTGTTTCCGTGACGGGGTGGAAGTTTTGCCATCCAGCATTGTTGAACGCCCGTTCCATGTCTCCTCCGAGACCGGTCTTGATCAGCAGCATGGGGTCGAAGTACTTGGCGTGTGTGCAGTAGCGGCTCTGGAGCTGGTCCAGCACCGTTCTCTCTTCTTCGGTCCGAGCAATGATGTGCTCGACCCGAGTCATGATCCGGATGCGGAGCCTGTTCCTAGGCACCTCCTCCTCCTGGGACTCTGTGTCTTGTCGAGTTGAGTCGACAGACATAGTGTCCCGGGAAGTAGATGATCCCTGAGAGCGGTGAGAGCTCGAAGAGGTGAGCTTGGTCACGACTCCACGTGCCGTCTGACGTACCTTAGTCCACATGATTCCTGCAAAAGGTTAGTCTCACAATACCCGAAGGAAATCAGGGGTTAGACAGTCAGAGGTTAGGCGTTCTTGTGGGAGATTAATCACCACAACTCGGTTAGTCGTTCTTGTGGGGTAAGAACCACCACAAACGTTCTCGTTCAACCGGCAGGGGTTTGTTCTCACAAGAATTCAAGAATGGATTTTAGCAGAATTTTCTTGTGGTCTAAACTCTAACCTTACTTAGAGAATTTCGAAATTCAAGCGAGGGAGAAGGGAAACGCTCAGGATGCACGCATATCTGTGCTTGGAGCGTCTTCCTTCTGAGCTGGGCACCGGCTTTTATAGAGGCGCAACAGGGGGAGGCCGGCCGGCCTGTGGCAAGCCGATCGGCCCCTGCACATGGCGCCGGTCGTGCCCATCCTGTGCGTCGGTGGTCACGGTCCTGTGCTTGGTGCTCCGGTAGGTGAGGATGGGACAGCAACGGTGGCATGAGGCCGGCCGGCCTGGCTGGGGCCGTTCGGCCTGGGGTTGTGTCCAATTTTCTCCATCCTCTCGTGTCGTGTCCTCCCACATGTTCTTGTTCCTTGCTTGCTGTGATCTGGCCCTTGAAAATGACAAGTGGGGCCGGCCGGCCTAGGTGGGGCCGGCCGGCCTGAAATTTGGCCGAAATATTTTTTATATATATGCTACCTAATGCACAAATGAAATATGAATGCAAGCTTCGAAAATTAAACATGCTGTGCTGAATGAAAATAATTGAAATGAAAAAGAAACTATTCTATATGCAATGCAAAGATACGTACCATATACCTTATGGCGAGGGCTCGAGTTTTTCGTCCTGAGCGGAACTCTCCGAATCCTTGTTCGGGACTGCTTTTACCCGCCATTCCTTTCGGACGGGACGGGACTTGGATTCAACCTCCTTATCGTGCTTTGCTTGCTCCTCCAGCGCTTTGGTTCTCGATATTCTTCGCCGTGCATGATAGCGATCATGCCTCTTCTTTTCTTTGGCGGCGAAGGCTTCCACCATCTTCATGAGCGTTTCTACGCTCGGCATCTTGGACTTCCGGGGCATGACTTCTTCGACCATATTGACTTGATGGGGGATCTCCTTAGGACGGAAAGAGAAACTCTCGGTCCCTCCGTTAATCCTGAGTTGAATGGTCCCCACGTCCCACGTCAATGTTTGCACTCGCAGTACTTAAGAACAGTCTCCCAAGGATGAGAGAGTTCATTGCTCTGGCTTCCATATCTAGGACGATGAAATCCACAGGGATGAAGAAATCCCTGATCTTGACCGGAACATTTTCTGCGACTCCATGGGGGTAGCGGATCGATTGATCCGCTAGCTGCAAACACATGGGTGTAGAGACAAGCGATATATGTTTAAGGTGGTCGAAGACTACCTTGGGCATTACGCTGACGCTCGCCCCCAAGTCACATAGGGCATTGTCGAAGTCATGGCCTCCAATTGAGCATGATATTGTGGGGCAGCCAGGATCTTTCTTCTTAAGGTGGGGCCCGAGTATAGTAGAGCTACATTCCTCGGTCAGCTGTACCATCTCCCTTGTGGGTAAAGTCCGCTTGTTACTAAGTATATCCTTGATGTACTTGGCATATGTCGGGACCTGCAAAGCATCAAGTAATGGTATGTTGATGTATACCTTCTTGATTACCTCGACGAACTTGTCAAATTGTTCGTCGGCCACGGGTCTTCTCCTCCGTTCTGGGAACGGGAGGAAAGTGGGATCTCGGCTGTAGCTTGAGGCTTGTGGTGCCTCGTTCCCCTCCTTTGAGACAGGGGTGGTTTCCTCGTCGTCTTCCTCTTCGGCGGCCGCCTCGGCTTGGCTAGCTTCCTTCTGTCGGGTACCTGCATCTTGTGGATTGTGTGGATCCCGCATGGACTTGCCAGTCCGCGTGGTCACTGCACTAACATTTTCCTTGAAAGGAACCTCCGGTTGCCCGGGTAACTTTCCCGCATTTGGGTTAGGACAGGATGCAGCCAGCTGAGCCACTTGAGTTTCAATCATTTTATTGAAGCTCAGCTGGTTTTTAACGACAGAATTAAAAGCTTCTATCTGGGAGGCCATCGACTCCATAACTTTATCATTAGCAAGAAATTTCTTGCTAATGCTATCGTTAATTTGTTTTTGGCCATACCAGATGTCCTTTAGCGACGGTTGAAAACCGTTGTTAGAGCCATTACCTTGCTGTTGGCCGAAGGGGAAATTGGGCTTGGAATTCCAACCTTGTTGAGGACGGAAGCCTGAATTGTTGTTATTTCCAATGAAATAGGCTTCTTCTTGTGTCTTCGGGCAAGTGTCGCCCGAGTGTCCTGCTTCTCCACACGTTTCACACGTGATTCTCTCCTCCATGATCTGATTCATCTCCTTGCCAGGAGATTCCATCTTCTTCAAGAGAAGGTCCGTCTTAGCGGCCAGCATATCAACGGAGTCAATTTGATGTACTCCCTTGCGGAGAGCTTGTCTTTCTCCTATCCAGCTCTGGTGAGTGGATATCTTCTCGATTAGCGCCTTCGCTGCGTCTACATCCAACGAGAGGAAAGCTCCTCCCGCGGCTGCATCCAACATCTCTTGCGATCGTCGGCTCAGGCTGTGGAAGAAGTTCTGGGTAATCAGCCAATCTTCCACACCATGGTGGGGGCAGGCTGCAATATACTCTTGCAGTCGCTCCCAAGCTTCGGGAATTGTTTCTCCGTCTAGCTGCTGAAAGCTAGTGATTTTTCCTCGGAGGGCATTGGTCTTGCCCACCGGAAAGTACTTGGACAGAAATGCATCTGCGCACGTCTGCCAGCGTCCTTCGAATGATGCCTTGTTAGCGTAAAACCACTCCTTTGCTTTCCCAAGCAAGGAGAATGGGAAGAGTTGAAGGCGGATGTTGTTGATCGGTGTGCCATTGGGGTTGATAGTACTGCACACCTCCAGAAAATTCCGAAGGTGAGCGTTCGCATCCTCAATCGCCTTTCCGCAGAAAGGGCTGGCCTGAACCATGTTTACCAGGCCAGTCCTCAGCTCAAATGCACCTTCCTGTGCGTTAGACAGTCCCGGGAAGTTGCTGCTTGACGGGGCTGAGAACTCACGGAGCGTCTTCTTAGCTTGAGCCATAATCTCTGGAGACTCCGGGGCTGAAGAAAACGACGAATCTGATTCGGACTCGGAGTCAGATGACGACTCGAGTATATTGCTTGAGCTGAGTGAAATCTGAGGAGGTACGATTCTCTTTCGCACTACTCTTCCAATGCGTTCTGGATTTGGATCAAAGTTTGATGGTAGGTTGAAACCAGTCATGCACTACCCTGCAAAACACATCAAAAATAGACGAATGTTGCAGTGGTGAGGTCACTAAGGTTAGTGGTTTGGTAAATCTGTAAAGATAATCAAATGATTCAACAATAACTTTAGCCAATTGCTTCCCCGGCAATGGCGCCAGAAATGCTTGTTGGCACTCCTTAGCGTCACGTTTTAGCAACGCTCAAGAGCGCGTAGATATATGTCGTTGTATGCAAAATTAATTCTACAAGAGCACAGAATATATCTCATTGTAGCACTTCACCTCGGGAGTTACCCCAGGGTATTGTATTTATATTTCCGCAGGGAAGCAGATGGTTAAAGTGTATTGAAGAATGAAATGATATATCTAGCCAGAAATATCAAGCCACAAACCCAGGGGCACAAACTCTAGGTTTGGGTGGATAATGGTCAAGTTAATGACCGGATAGAAGGTCTGAAAGACTAGCGACACACGGAGAACCTATTTCTAAAGAAAAGGAAAGACGTTGGGAGAGACCGGACCTAGACTCTTTCTAACTCAGAGCAAAAGGCACTCTAGCCTTAGCCTAGACCCTAGCTTAGATACCGGGAACAGAGCTTGCTTCGACGGCTAGAACGGGAGAACCTCAGAACGGGGTGAGAGAGGGGGTTCTCCGGGCTCAGCACTACTGTTATTAGTACACCCGAACGTGGTGGACTACGAAGGATGGACATGGCTGTCACCACCTGCCGCCTACCACTGCAGTTCCGTGGGGTGCAACACACTTCCTAGTTAATCAACAAGCCAGACACCACGTCTGCACTCAATGTGTCGGTGATATTATCTCCGGCAGTCTTCCACGGGGTAGCGCACGGAAGTGATTTGTAATGCAGGGAAGATCGCAAAGATCGGAAGCAAGATGGTTAGGATGGACAGACACAGGGGTTTATACAGGTTCGGGCCGTCGACTCGACGTAATACCCTACGTCCTGTTTTTGGGTGTTGTATTGCGTAGGATTCGCTATGAATTGAGATGTGGTGAGTTTCGATGGGTTGAGAGTTGTTTTGGAGGGGGTCCCTGCCCGCCTTATATATCGGGGGGCAGGGTTACAAGTCGGTTTGTAGCCGATCCTATCTCTAAGGATCCTTTCCTTCTTTACAATAATTCATATTCCAACTAGAACTTCTCCTTCCAGATCCTTCCTTCGTGCGCCGACTTGTCCCGCACGTCTTCAGGTCCAGATCGGTGGGCTGGGCCGCCCCCCTTTTGGTGGGCTGCCAAGCTTGCTCGTGAGGTACCCGGGTACTATATCCCCCACAGTAGCCCCCGAGCACTTCTTGGCCGATCGTTGGCTGTAATTGATCCGTCTTTTCTCGCATGATCCGAGTGCTCCCAAGTTGTCTCGGATCTCATCCGAGTGATTTCGAAGAAGATCCGAGTGGTTATGAGGAAAATCTGAGTGGTTTCGAGGAAGATCTGAGTGCATGATCAGTCGCTCCTGAAAACAATTCTTCAATTATGGCCATAGTGAGGGGAAGGAGTGCTCTTTTTCACGACGCGACAGCGAAGTGAATACACTTAGCCCCCGGGCTTTGGGCAATTTTAGTTTGAAATTGGCCAAAGGTCTTCAACTTTTATCCATCTATATCTTGATCTTCAATGGTGTGCACCTTCAGGTGCACCCATTGGGTGTAGCCCCCGAGCCTTGAGCAGAATAGAATATTCTGGTCGAGGGTCAAAAATAAAATATTATGAATCTCTTTTTGAACTTAATCCATCAATGGTGTGCACCTCCAGGTGCACCCATTGGGTGTAGCCCCCGAGTCTTGATACGACTCGGCACGATCGCGTCAAGACTCTGAAAGCCGTGAATTCTGACTGAATTTTTCAGCCCCCATGCCTCTGGGCATGGATTTCAGATAATTTTCTCCTTCTGGGGCTTTTTTGTTTCCCCTTTCTAAGGATTCTGTTCTCAAGTTCTTTGAACTCGGCATGACTCCCGAGTCGTGTCCCACGACTCAGCTTGACCATATGGTAAGCCACCTTCTCGCAAGATTTATACTTGTCAACACTTGACTCAGACTTCTGAGCGAATCTAGCGATAGTATCGCATGCCTTACGTAAAAATCAATTGCAAGGATGCAATATTAATTGCAAAATCAAGTCTGGCCGTCGACTAATTTTAGCCTCACGACCGAGTGATTTCTGCCCCTGAACACTAGCTCAGGAACCCACAAATTTATCCTGTAGCACGCCGTCTGAGATCCCCTTTGCGGGTCCTGCGCCTCAGTCAGTTGTTGAGACAGAAATCCCGTCAATCCAAATGCCAGAGGTGCCGACCCACTCGGCTGATCTTCTCAGCGATCAGCCTGTGGGTCCGCCACCAGAGTCGCTGCGAGCACCAACCCCGCCTCCACCGAGTCCTACACCGGCGTCGCCGACCCCACCGCCAGTTCCTCAAGGCAGCCGCCAGCCTGCTCCTGTGGTTGAACCGACTACAGCAATGGAGGAGCCCCAGACTGCGGCGGTCGAAGTTGCTTCTGCGGTGGTCGGCGCTTTGGGTGGTGGTGCTCCCATGACTCCTCTGGAGGAGTTCATGTCGCTCCATCTTCGTATGGGCCAGATAGCCAAGGTATTTCCTGAGCCATTTTTCTTGTTGAGGTCAAGTACCGAGTGGTACATCTATTTGTTTTGTAATCTGACTTGTCTTTGCAGGACTTAGCTGCTGATGCCGAGGCAAAATCCTCGGTTATTCAAGAACTTTCATCTGCAGTCGCTAAGGCCGACTCCTTGATGGCCCGAGTGGCTGAACTCGAAGCTGCTGCGACCCAACACCAGGCTGAGTTGGAGAAAGCCCAGCGCACCACTCGCGATCTTCGCGGAGAAGTGGAGCAGGCTAAACTCAACGAAGCCCAGGCCGTGCACGAGCTCAGAGGTATGTTATTCCCTGTTTGTTTTTCTGTCAGACGTGAATATATTATCCAGATCTAACTTTCTGTAGATTATCGGTATCGGATTATGTCCCAATTCGCAGAGCTCACTGCCAAGGTGGCTCGGCTGCAAGGCGAGGCTGAGGCGCTGCGCACCGAGAGGATCGCGCTGGAGAACGCTATCCGAGTGGTGGCGGAGGAGATCGAGCCGGAGGCGTCATCGTCTTCGGCTTCTATCCTCGACCGCGTTCGGGCGCTCCCACGCTTCTTCCGGCGACAGCTTTGCTCCATCAGCCAGGCCAGCTGTGGTCATGTCCTGGCGGTGCTCAAGTCTCTGTTCCCAGCGTCGGACCTGGAGCCACTCAGCCATGGATACGCTGCTGGCACCTCTGAAGACGACGTGGGCAGACTGCTCCTTGAGGTCGAGCCTATCGCCAATGTCCTGTCCAAGGATGTTGTTGATGACTCTGATGAAGCGGCCCCGTCTGGTGTTGGTGATCCTGCAGTGTAATGTAGATAGAATATTTTTAGTACGTGGTGGAAGTAGAACTTTTGAACAATGTTTAAGCTTTTGTTATTGTGTATAAGTTTTTATGGGACTACTACTCCCTTTCTTTCTGCGATGGCCTTAATTTCTGAGTGGTTGACCTGTTACGGAGTAGATTAGCCTCGTTGGTCTCAGTCTCATGCCGCAGAGTCTTTGTCGTACATTTAGAGCTTTGACTTGGCGAGTACTTTCCCTCTCGATTTAAAGTTTGTTCCACTCATACTTTATGTGCGTGACGCGAAAGAGGAAATTCGAGTAGTAGAAGTAGATGAAAGATGAAATCAACTTTATTGATAACTCATTATAAATTTGCCGAGTCGTGACTGGGGGTGAATACCCTCCAAAATCACTCAGAAAAACAAATCTAAATGAAAAGATAAATACATAACTGAATCAGGCGTGGAAACGCTGTAAGTGCTCGATGTTCCATGGATTTATCGATGTAGGCGTTCTACTACGGCCAGAGTCAATTGATCCATACGCGCTTGAATTGTCCTCTGGTAGGTCGCGCCGGCGTTCTTCAGACCGAAGGCCAAAAAGGCACCGAACGGCGTGATGAATGTGGTCTTTATCTGATCTTCCAGCTTTAGGCCTGTCTGGTAATAACCTGGATAACAATCGAGAAAGCAGAGCAGGGCGGAGCCTGCCGTGGAGTCAACGACTCGATTGTTGGCCAGGGCAGCTGCCGCGTTGAGGGTCTCCTGTTCGCATGCGTAAGCGACTCGGATGTCCCCCAAGACGGTGATTATGCCTTTGGGTCCTGGCATCTTGACCTGTAAGTAGACGTAGTGAGGAATCGCCATGAACTTGGCGAGCGCCGGCCTCCCAAGGATGGCGTGGTATGCAGTTTCAAAGTTCGCCACCGTGAACTGCATATGCTCGGTCCGGTAGTTGTTCCGGTCTCCGAAGGTGACGGGCAGTGTGATGTGCCCGAGTGGTTCCGCCCCCTCTCCCGGTATCAAACCGTAGAATGCGGATTGGGGGGGACTCAGGTCGAGAGTAGTCAGGCCGAGCTCCTTCAATGTGTTAGCAAAGAGGATGTTCAGGCCACTGCCACCGTCGACTAGTACCTTGGTGAGCCGAACGTTGCGGATCGTAGGCTACTACCAAGGCGTGGGACCCGGGCTTCGGTATGAAGTTTAGATGGTCCTCCCGGGTGAAGGTGATCGGAACTTCCGACCACTTGAGGTACTCAGGTACCGGTGGTTCCCTCGCTTGCATGACCTGGTGATGGGTGAGCTTCTGGTGTCGCTTCGACTCGAACTCTGGTCCGCCGTAGATCATGCGAACCACTCGGTCGGCTTCCTGGAAGTCGTCGCCAGGCTCGTCGTTCCGCCTGTCGTCTCGCGGGGAACCATCGTTCCTCTTTCTGTATGGAGGGCCTCTGTTGCCCCCAGTGAAGGCTCGCTTGAGCCCGTAGCACTCTCGTGCCGAATGCTTGTGCTTGTGGTAAGGACATTGCTCATCGAGCATGCGCTGGAAATCCTCTGGAGTTACCCAGCCTCTGGACCGGTCCAGGGCGGCGACCATATCTCCCTCGCTCTTCTTCTTGCGAGGGTGGCTGTCGGTGCGCCGATGGTCGTCGTGTCGGTCTTCGTCCTCGCGGCGGTCGCGCTTGCGGGTTGTCTTGTTCTCTTCTTCCCAGCGGCTCCTGATCTCGCTCAGTTGTTCCTTTTCCGCGATCTCTGCGTCCGCCCACGTGCTAGCGATCCGGAACATGTCATTGACAGTCGCGGGTGGCTTCCGAGTCCACTTGTGAATCAGTCTCCCGTCGGAGATGCCGTGCTGGAAGGCTGACATAACCTCCTGATCCGTCACGTCCGTGATGGAGTTGCGCTTCTCTGAGAACCTGCGCACGAAGTCGTGCAGGGTCTCGTTCTTACGCTGCCTGATCTGACCGAGGAGCCGCTTGCTCCCGGGCCTTTCCCAGGTACCGAGATAGTTACCGATAAAGAGTTCGGTAAGCTGCTCCCAGTTGTCGATGGCGTCCTGCGGGAGTCCTGCCAGCCAGTTGCGGCAGTCCTTGGTGAGCATGATGGGAAGGTAATTCGCCATCACGTCCTCGTCGCCGCCGGCCGCTTGTACGGCGGTGTAGTAGATCTGAAGCCATTGAGATGGATCAGATTTCCCGTCGTACTTGTCGATGTCCGACAGCTTGAAGCCTCTGGGCCATGTCACGCTTCTCAAGCGCTCGGTGAACGACTGGAATCCGCCGATCCGACCTCTAGGGCGGGAACCGCTCGGACCCGATCCGTCTGTTGTTCTTGGGGGGGTGCTATCCCTCCTGTGATCCCGGTCCCTGGGCGGGGAACGGGTCCTCCGATAGTTCCGAGTCTTGGGTGGAGTTCGGTCCCGTCGGTAGGTCCTGCTGCGTGGTGGAGTTCGCTCCCTTGGCGGAGTCGGTCGCCTGGGTGGTGGAAGCGCTCGTCCTCGTGGTGGAGTGCGACCGCCGTCGTTGCCGCGCCTTGGACTACCGGAAGGGTCAGAGTAGTCTGACTCCGTCGAGTAGCCGCTCCTGTTGGAGTTACGACGGGGATTTCCATGATCCCGATCGTACTCTTCGCGCCGTCGGATTTCCTCACGATGGTGCTCTTCGGTGCTGTTGCGGATGATGTTCCTCGCATCTCGATCTCTGTTGATCGTGATGCGGAGGTCTTCATCATGATCCGATCCGCCGCTGGCCCGGTGTCGAGACGGACCGGGCTCAGGGGCCTCCGTGGTCGCTCTGCCCTGCATCTGGTGAACTTGGACGGAGGCGGCCTGCACGAGAGCCCTTACCTTTTCCAAGCCCGGAGTGCTGGGTGGCAGCCGACTGATTTCCTCGTTAATAGTAACGAGGTTCTGGACCGGCGTCTCGTAGACGTCGTATCCGTTGAACTCGAACATGCCGTCGCGCATCAAGTTCCGGGTGCTCCTCCGGTCGTGCCGATCCCGTTGGCGACGATGATCTTCAGAGCGTGGTTCCTGGAGTCGAGCAGTGCCAGATCCTGACGCGGTGGCTCCGTGCGGTCGTGCGGCTCTGCGAGTCACCCGACTGGCGTTGCGTCCTCGACGCTGGTCCCTGGCTTCAGTCGTCTCCTCAGCTGGAGTGACCTCGTCTTCTGAGACAGGATTGGTTGGCGTTGCTGGCGCCACCATGTAGCAGTATGACCCGACTCCTTCTTGCGCGAGGTAGTCTTCCTCGGACTCGGAGAAGTCGGATGTGGGCGTATAACGCTCCAAGCTACTCGGAGTTAGTTCTCCGAGTGATCCTAGCAGCTCCGGCTCTGTAGAGGCGTCGGACACTGTGTATCCTTCCGGCAGATCGTCCAGGATTGAGGGTCCCTGAGGATCTAACTCATAGGAGTCGCTCCCAGAGAGGTGATCATCCGCCTGGACGATGTCCTTCATCTTCTGTTTCTGAGCGAGCGCGCAAAAGCCAGGGGTCTGGACAGTAATGACCTCAGGGCTCTGGACGCGCGCCGGTTGAGCGTTTACGCTCTGCGATGACTCGGCGACGCGACTCTCAGGAGCCGGATCGGAACCGAGTGATTGTAGATTTGTTCCCGACTGATTGGGCCTCGCGTTTTGCGATGGACTCAGCGGGGTAGAGTCGGCGCGATCAGATGCGATCGGACCGGACTGGGCCGTGATGGCCGAAGTCGGCGCCAGAGAGGAGACCTCCGTGGCGACCGTAGCTCCTGCCGCTTGGGTATCCAAGGCGGCGGTGATGACGTCCCCGAACTGGATCTCGACTTCGTCGACGTCCGGGAGGTTGCAGCTGTCCAAGATCTTGACGCGATCCATCAAGCTTACCAGATTGATCTCGGCGATACACCCTACCTGGCGCGCCACTGTCGGTGATATTATCTCCGGCAGTCTTCCACGGGGTAGCCCACGGAAGTGATTTGTAATGCAGGGAAGATCGCAAAGATCGAAAGCAAGATGGTTAGGATGTACAGACACAGGGGTTTATACAGGTTCGGGCCGTCGACTCGACGTAATACCCTACGTCCTGTTTTTGGGTGTTGTATTGCGTAGGATTCGCTATGAATTGAGATGTGGTGAGTTTCGATGGGTTGAGAGTTGTTTTGGAAGGGGTCCCTGCCCGCCTTATATATCGGGGGGCAGGGTCACAAGTCGGTTTGTAGCCGATCCTATCTCTAAGGATCCTTTCCTTCTTTACAATAATTCCTATTCCAACTAGAACTTCTCCTTCCAGATCCTTCCTTCGTGCGCCGACTTGTCCCGCACGTCTTCAGGTCCAGATCGGTGGGCTGGGCCGCCCCCCTTTTGGTGGGCTGCCAAGCTTGCTCGTGAGGTACCCGGGTACTATATCCCCCACACAATGATTAAGATTTCTCTTGAGGCCTGTCAAGAGAAATCCCCGTCTTCCCTAAGGCGTCTTACGGCCCGGTCAAGGTGAGCAAACCCGCGAGATAAAACCCGGTAGAGCTAAACTAAACTCTACACTAAAACTAAAGGGGAAAAGGACTTTGCTCTAAAGAGAGCAAGATCTTTACTCTAAAAGAAGAGCAAGAGAGAAATATAAAAGATAACTTAAGCTCTGAAGTAAGAAAGTAATTATATAAATAAACTATTCAAAAGAAGGAAAGGATACAAGAGCTTTACCAGAACTCCGAAGACTCCGAAGATCCGAGCTAAGCTCGACTCGACTCTACTCCCAACTCTAATCCTAATCTAAGAAATGAAAAAGATACTAGAGCTCCCTTCAAGTAAAGACTTGAGTGATGTGGTGTGTTTCTTCCCAAGGTGAATGAGCTGCCTTTTATAGCCTCCAGGGGGTGGATGTCAGCGTCATTAGCACGCCAAGGACCTGCTTAAGCTTCACGCGAAGGAGGAGACGTGGCGGCCACAGAGGGAGGCCGGTCGGCCTGGGCTAGGCCGGCCGGCCTGGCCCTGGTGCCACTTGGCACCGTCCTCTGCATGAACGGTCCCGATGCTCTCCCAAGGTCGGTAACAGTTGCGTTTAGTTGAAGCTTGTCCGAGAATCCTAGGATGTGGGCCCTTCAATCCATGTGCTTTCACCTCTAGGCCTTCCGGGTCCTTGGATCAAACCGACGTTGTTTGCACGGTTCTTGATCATCCTGGGCACTTGGCATGGCTTGTGGATCAGTGACGTGGCCAGACCTGGCCAGGGAGGCCGGTCGGCCTGGGCTAGGCCGGCCGGCCTGGCCTTGTGCCAGGTTTGGCCCTTGTTTCTCCTGGTTTATCCTGCAAGCACAACTCATCCAAAACTTGTGGAATTTGTCAGTAAAAATACTTTTATGAATGGAGTATGGTATGATCATCCTCATTTTCCCGAAATGTTGACGGTCACTACGAGGTTATAATGGCCGTCAACAACAATTTCATAGACAAAATGTAGCATTTGATTTGTACATTATGTTGTGATCAAATGTGCCATGAGAACTCTATATCCCTTTTCAATTGTATCTAAATTAAATATTATATGGTGTAGTACTAGAACATGGTAAATAAACATTGTTGTAACATCATGAGCAGCAACGCGGTGTAAGAGCAGCAAGTTAAGTTGAAAAGAA
The DNA here is from genome assembly GCA_015476505.1 of Urochloa ruziziensis. Lineage (NCBI taxonomy): Eukaryota > Viridiplantae > Streptophyta > Magnoliopsida > Poales > Poaceae > Urochloa > Urochloa ruziziensis. The sequence goes on from WEIB01000093.1 coordinate 49,072, forward strand.
GCGGTCTGCTCCGTGATCTCGTAGCTGTTCGGGAAGCAAATAATTGTATAAACTCTAACCATTTTACTTTCCCACGATCGAGCGGATCCCCCAGCGAGCCGACTACTTCCCCCAAATGGATTATCGAGAGGGCGGAGGATGCTTAGCGTGCATACGCGTCGGGATCAGATCGGTGAAGATACGCCGCCAACAGTGAAGATGAGCCGCCGCCACCCTTTGCCAGGCCGCCGCAGCCGCCTTCGCTGGCCCGCCGTCCCTGTCCCTGCGCTTTGCCGGGCCGCTGCGCCGAGCTCGGGTACTCCTTTCTGCCGGCGGGACATCTCAGCTGCCGAGATGTAGGGAGCCTGCGCCGGTGTCACTGGAAGGAGAAAAACGGTGGATCTAACAATGATTTTGCGAAGAGGGTAGCGGATTTGGTTGAGAACGATATGCAGGGGAGAGCAACGGCTTTGGTGCGCAATTTGGAGGGAGCGCAGCGATTTGGCGCGAAGGGCGCAAGGAGCGGAGGGATGTCAGCAGGAGTTCACGCGTCGAAGCTCGGAGCAGGTGATCCAACCATGAAACGAACGTAGCCTCAGTGCGAGTTTCATCTCGTTTCACCGCACTAGGTAACCGCGCCGGTAGCGTTTCGTGGTGATGAAACGGTCCCCTTCTCTCTCCTATTGATGATCATGCCAACTCAGCAGATTTGCTGATGTGTCACACAATTAAATGCTTATGAAATCTTCCATGAAACCTCACTGAGACTGGCCTTATGGCTCACGATTCTCGGATACCGTACAATTGGTGGCCAAGAAAGCAGTAATGGCAATCTGCCGAGACAAAGTAACCAGAACCGTGAACACTTCACTTCGCTACCTTCCAATTGGAAACACCAACCGGACGGCCTG
>WEIB01000094.1:0-25002 GCA_015476505.1 Urochloa ruziziensis
ATTCTCGGCTAAATATTATATTGTCATACAGTAGATTCTCTTTTTTTTCGGCTAAATATTTATATTGATTTTTCGTTAAGTTGATCCTGGCACCGCTCACACTTTATATGGCGTCATTTAGTACCGGTTGTCTAAAACCCAGTACTAAAATGGTCACCGACCCATTTAGTACCGGTTTGTAACATTGGAAGCCTCGGAGACCCATTTAGTCCCGGTTTCTAACACAAACCGGTACTAAATGGCCGTTTTAGTACCGGCTAGTGTTACAATCCGGTACTAAAATGGCGTTCCACTTTAGTCCCGGTTTGTAACACTAGCCGGTACTAAAACGCGCCATTTAGTACCGGTTTGTGTTACAAACCGGGACTAAATGGGTCTCCACTGGTTACTTTAAAAGGAATGCATGTCCCACTCAATCACAAGTGATGCATAGGTGGGATGGTAAGGAAGCTACACGCGGGACCAGAGGTCGTGGGTTCAAATCCTCGCGGCCGCGTTCGCGCATTTACTCGTGAAAAATTCCCGGCACTTTGAAATATTTTTTCCTTTTTTTTGGGCGTAAAGTCATTTAGTACCGGCTGGTGTTACCGGCCGGTACTAAACTGCGCCGTTTAGTACCGGTTGTGGAACTGGTACTAAACGACGAGACACATTAGTCTCAAAAGTTTAGTACCGGTTCTACAACCGGTACTAAACTTGGCTTCCCAACCGGTACTGTAAGTCGTTTCTGTAGTAGTGATATATAGCGGAAGGAACAAGTATACTATATATGAACAGAATAGGCATATGTCGGCAGTTCTGATTCAGAATTCTCTAAAGCAACAAATGATCAGCTCTAGGAAATCCACATATAGGGTGTCTTAAATGAACAGAATAGGCATACTTTTAGATGCAAAATTTTCACACCAAAAAAAATGTTTAGACACATGCATGGTATATTAAATGTAGTTGAAATAAAAATCGCATTACACAAATAGTCTGTAAATCGTGGGACAAATCTAATGAGTCTAATTAGGCCATGATTAGACAATAAATTGCTACAGTAAACATGTGCTAACGACGGATTAATTAGTCTTAATAGATTCGTCTCACAATTTACAGGCGAGTTCCATAATTATTTTTTTATCAGAAAACCCCTTTGGTCAAACATCCGATGTGACATTTACGTCAAATTTTTTTTCTTTTTTTTTGCATCTAAACACCCCATAGATATAGAGCTCTACCAAACTGATTGATCGGTAGTGGATACAGGATAGCGACCTAGGATGGGAATATGTGACAAAGTAAGAAGGGGGTGGGGGGCAAGATTTTGATTCCCACTATCGGAGATAATAAATGTGAAATGAAAGCTTTCCGAGAGCATAAACGCCTAAGTCTGAACCTGTTGTTTTTTTTATTTACTAGCAAACATGATCGTGCGTTGAAACGGAACACAATACTTCTTGGAATCATACTTCATATTGTTGTTAGACGTGAGTTGTTCTAATTCAACAGATTGTGAATTTGGGTCGCATACACGACACACAAGGTGTAAGGCGGTAGGGTTGTCTTATGGGAATTGGATTAATTAGTTCTATCGACAAGTGGAGAAGGACCGGAGGTGAGTTTCTAGAAGGAACAGAACAAGAAATTTTCATTCTTCAATATTCTTTATCTAAATATAACACATAGATATAGGTTAAACTGGATGACAAACTGCTTAAGATTTCAGTCATGATTTGATTAGTTAGACTATTAGTTAATCAGTTTCTTCTAGTATTATGATTTTTCCTAACCAAAATAAGATTATAACAACTTAGCGATTGAAATACTTATTCATTTGAGAATAATAAATATTTCAAATATCCATAATACAATATTTTTTTATTTATTATTTCTATTTATAAGAAGAAACGGGAGAAAAAAGAAGAAGAAACAAAGAAGTCACGAAACTTATACGGAAAAGGAATTAGGAAAGGGCCAAAAAGAATAAAGAGTTCAAATACCCAAAACACAATATTTATTATTTATTTATCAGAATTTTTTTAGTGTAGCTGGTTGCATTTTGTATTGAGAATGCACCCACCCTATCTCGCTATAATTGGTCTAGCCGCGTAGTTGCAACTGGACTGCACCCAATTGCAACTACTAAGTGCACAATTATAAAGTTTCAAATAAAAAACATGCCTCATTGAAGTTGTGTATTACGTTTATCTTCACACTTTGATATAAACTCCGTCTTCATTAAATTCATATAATAAAGCTATGAACAAAGGCAGACATCCTCTCTGGGATATAGCCCTGGGGTACCACAAGGAAGATAAAAGATAGAGCTCAACTGGGACTGCTTATGTATATGTAATCCAATTAGAGTTTCCATATTGTAACCGACTATGGGGCATGCTATGTAAACCCAACCCCTCGAAGTATATAAGAGAAGGTAGGGGTACCCCTAGGAGGACAAATAAACTTAGATAGATCCTACAACTCCACAACATACCCATACCTAAGCATATATATGGCGCAATACAATCCCCCAAAGACGTAGGGCATTACGCCGGCTAGACAGCCCGAAGTTGTATAAATCTATGTCTTATGTCCCAGCGTTACCACTTGCTCCAGGTCATGCGATTCCTGTCCAAATCAATCTACCATCATTGTGGGGATACCCGTCCCGTAGTAGACTGCCAGATTATACCGTCACATCCTAAGACAATTTTGACATAAAGTTTGTCACCTAATTAGATATTTTGTCTCTATTAATTGATTAACAAAGGCGGACATGCTAGGACGTTCCTTTTTAAATGGTCCATTAACGGAAACGGACTTCTTATTAGGGATGCCCTCTTCCGTAAATCATTAGCAGATATGTGCGTTTGCCTAAAACCATCTTACCATTTACATAGGCTGCTTCTAATAATGCACGTCTCTATTAATCGGGAGTCTAATATAATTCAAATATCTGTTTTCAGTAGTGCGTAAGTTTATCGGGGTATGGATCAACATCTTATATATCAAAGTAGCCTCACTAAATCATCTTGAAATATACATTGACAATACATCAATTTAGTTTTATAATATAAACATATTTGTCTACATAAATCTAATCATATTTTGAGAAGTTTAACTTAAGACAAAACTAGTACAACTTGCAATTTGTATCGGAACTAAAGGATTATAGACATAAGCAAATGAGATAACACAAAAAACTACGATAATATATTTTGTTCACATCAAATTAATCACTGGTTTGCAATTAAAATCGGCATAACTGCTTCACCATATATAGGAATTTTATAATGTACTTGGGTGCATTTTGTATAGAGAATGCACCCACCCTGGTTGTAATTGGTCTAGTGGCGTAATTGCAACTGGATCGTACCCAATTGCAACTAGTTAGTGCGCAGCGTGTCAGGTCCCAATTGTAACCCGTTACTGCGCAGCGTGTCAGGTTGCCACTGCGTCAGGTGCACAGAGAGTAATTTGAATAAAAATCACTCTACATATATCTGCACATTCCGACAACTCTATCTTTCACTTTGAGCCCTCTATCTTTGGAGGGCGAGAAACCATGCATAAAGTGCGAGAATATTTAAAGATTTAGTTAAAGAAACAATTGGAGGGAATTTGTTTAAGCAAAAAATCTCCATTATTCCGATCAATATGCCAATACGGAGGACATAAAGAAATTCTTAGAGTTGCTCTAACGCTACTGATTCCCTATTTTTCTCCTGTCATTTGGTTCCATGGACAGAGACATTGAGAGATGTCAACTGATTGTTGATATTCCCATGGTGACATTAGCTGGTATGATGCAAGTGCTGACATCAGTCCCTTGCATCCCGGCTAGTTTGAAGCTTTATATTCCCTTCGTCGGGGCATGCGTTTGATTGGCCGCTGACTATATGGAATTGTTTGAATCGGCCAAGGATTTCGTATTGAAGTTTTTTTTTTTCTAGCTTTTCCATTGCAAAAAGATCAAATTGTCAACCACTGGACGGTAGCAGGGTAAATTTGTGTGAAATTGTTTGGAACCGGACGGACCCCAAATGGTTTTTTTGTTTTACGTTCTCGAAAACAACTGCGTGGTGTCATACCTAATGCTTGATACTAATTAGGAGTTTGAATGCAGACTAATTACAAAACAAATTAAACATATGAAGCTATTTAAGAGATGAATCTATTATTCCTAATTAGTAGACGATTTAACAATATAGTGCATTAGTGCTACAGTAATCATGTTCTAATGATGGATTAATTAGGCTTAATAAATTCATATGCCAAACTAGCCTCCATTTGTGTAATTAGTTTTCTATTTAGTTCATGTTTAGTTCTCCTAATTAGTATCCGAATATCATATGTGACACCGACTAAAGTTTAGTACCTGGAACCAAACACCCCCTTAATTTTGATGAGTCCGTTGTATTTTTTCTCTTTTGGTATGTTAGGGATGTTCCAATAAAACTCTTGGTCTCCGCAAATGGGCGTGTGGTCTAGTGGTAGGGCTGTCAAGTGGGTACCCTAGTGTTGTACCCTTTTTTGGAAAATTTTCCAAAAAAATCACTACAACACAGCATTTATTCCGTGACGGAATCATTCTGTCGCGGATTGTTGAATTTCCGTCGCAAATTAATTTTCGTGACGGTTTCAGATTCTGTTATTGATTGAGCGTCATTGATTAAATCGATCGACAGATCTTAAAAAACTGTCACGGATTGAACAATCCGTGACGGTTTCAAACCGTCGCAGAACAGCCCGAAGCCCACTCAATCCAACCCAAAGCCCAGTTTTACTGACAGAAATAACCGTCACGAATTGCTGTTGATGTGGCGCCAACGTGGACGATGATGTGGCGACAATGTGGACGATGATGTGGCACCCACATGGACGATGACATGGCACCAACATGGACGATGACGTGGCACCCATGATGACGATGACATGGCCCCAGGATGTACGATGACGTGGCACCAACGTGGATGATGACACGGCTACCTACCTGGATGATGACGTGGATGGTGACATGGCCATTGACTTTTCATTTGTGGGCCATTTTTTAATGGGCCAATTTTAGTAATGGGCATCCAATTTCAATATTCATAGCCCATAAACATTTCAGCAAACCAAAAATGCCCATCCAATTTCTATATTCAAAATAGGACAGCCCATTACTGTCACAACAGCTATTTCAATTATTCATCCCAGAAGACAAACAAATTTTACAGCCCCACTTATCAAAATTACATCATCAGACCACATACAATATCTCTTAATCTAAAGGAGTATGATAGATAAAAACTCTTTCTCCCTTCTTGGTCCTGCCTAGATTTTGATCATCAACCCCTGCAAAGAACGATACTAAACTGAATGAGAAAAAAGAACCAGATTTGAAATCAAAGTGCAACTGTAGGGTGTGTTTTGTGTTCTGTCCTCCTCATAGTAGAAATCAAATTGACATTCAGAGCTAACTGATATATATAGCGAAACAGAACCCTACATTTATTTGTGAATGCTTGTAACAAATAGATCCTTTATCAGCCAAGTTATTAAATTACCAAGAAACAAGCATGCTGCTCATCGAACCACTGCTGTCATCAACCATTACAGAAGAAAACACATAAGCAAAGCTGGAAAATAACCAAGCTGTTACCTTGCTCCTGACCTGCTGATGCTCTTGCAAATTGATAAGTAAAGAAACTTGAACAGCCAAGTTGTTGTTATCCTGAAATTAAAGGGCCAATGCTTAGTTCAAGAAGAACTGACAACAATGCAAACAAGCTGATACAATATGAAACCGAATTACTGGCAAGTTAAATGCCAGAGTTCTGTGAAACATACAGATTTCAAAGTTCAAACCACATAATCGACTTTAGCTCCAAAGAAAACATAAATTGAGAATTGCTAGCATGAAAGGGCTTAATTATAAGTCACAAAGATTTGAACCAACTTTGGCTGCTTCCAAACGGGTGCAAAAATGTAACTGTAGCTATTTCACAATTTCAGATGCATATTAAACCGATCGGATCCACAGACATATCTTTCAGGTGATAGGATCACTCCAAGTAAAAATCACCCAGCACTAATAATTATTGTCCAAACAAAGGACTTATTAATTTTTTCTGAGAAAAGGCATCAACACTTGAAATTAGCAGAGATCTCTCCTAGGGCAACGAGCACTAATATATGCACGCTGCACATAGGAAACCAAGGGATGGGGAGTAGTACCTTAATGGTTGGATCTCATGGAGTAGGAAACCGATGCTGCTCTCTTCTGGAGGGAGTACAGACCCAGCGCTCGGATGTTGTGCATAACACAATAAAGATAACAAAAAAGGAAATGATTAGCTGGTATTTTCTATTGAAATTGTGCAGAACAGAAAACAAAATTAGCTAGAAGGACCAGAAAGTATTTAAAGACATGACAAGAACTGAGGATAAGTTTCATGCAACAAGACATCCAAGTTTTAGAATTACTCAACTGATGTGTTGCAATTAAAACACATCAAAGTGTTTTATGCCAAGAGAATAAAAGGTTTACTAACATTGCATGTTCATGACAGATAGTTGTAGGTGTGATAATAGAGAGCACTTCTTGGTAAACAATGTCACTGCATTATTAACAACCACAAATAGCTGTAAGGAAGTAGGTGCCCTTTTACTCATGCGTGAAGCTTGTAGAGTACAAATGAGTACTCATTGCAGTATTAACAGAAACTGTGAACAAGTGGTAGATAGCAATTTGTAGGCTACGGACTATATATTTGTAGGTACTACAGAATCAGAGCCTACATTCATCCATCCAATGACGATTGGATTAACTAGCAGTTGGAGCAAGCAAACAACACAACCTAACAGCCATCAGAGAAAAATCTAACAGAATCTGTGAGGCAGTTCTTGGTCTCCCAGCCAAACAAACACTTCAGTTGCATTGCAGATTATATTCTAGAGACAGTTCTGATGAGCACCGACCGTCGATGCCATAAATTTGCCCCGCTTTCACAGTACAATTTTAAGCAAAAAGAATATCTAGTGCCCTCGCTGATTAAATCACAAGCATAAATAGATACGTTCCCTTCAAATCGGCACACCTCTTGTCCAATTGCAACAGTACTAAAAAGCAGCAGTGCAGCAACAATATAAATCAGCGACAGAGATTAAATTGGTTTACAAGAACTGGTAGTAGATGCAACCATTCAATTCAAGTCTATCACAATCACAACCGTTTTCAGCCACAACAATTTTTCAGACATAGCAGTTGCAGAACGGATGGAATATATAGGGAGAAGCGATGGGAGGGGATTTGGGAAACTTGGTTACCTGCGTCGTGTTTTGAGGTCTGCTGCTGCTCCTCTCCTCCTCTGCTTCCGAGGTCGAGATCTGCAGGACGAGAAAATGTCCCAACCTGAGAAGTCGTCGAGCACGAGGATAGGGTCCAGGTTCCTGAGCATGAAGCTTGCGCAAGCAAACAAGGAGGCCAAGGGAAAGTCAACGCATAATCTGCAGAAAAACAAAACAAAATCAGGGATCCAGAACTACCTGCTGATGCTCCTGCAGACGGGGCAGATCTAGTGGTGAACTCCCTTCCCGCCGCAGAGGGGATAGGAGCAGAGCGCGGGGAGACGAGATGAGCGGAGGCAGATTCGATTTGGAGGCTGAGGGCGGGCGACGAAGTAGTGAGACGGAGATGAGTGGCGCGTGCGTGGATCTGAGCGGTGGGGGGCAGGGGAGGTACTTGAGCCCGCCGCTGGCGAGGCCGACGCGGGAGGTGGCGGCGCCAGCGAGGATGAGCGCGTGCATGACGGGGAGCGACCGCCGCCTCCGGCGCCGCATCGGGGGGTGGCGGAGGAGGAGAGACCGGGGTTAGGGTTTGGGTGCAGAAGGGGAGACGACGGGGAAACGGGTGGTGGGGAGGCAGTGCGGCCTGGCACCATCGCCGGCGATGGAGCGGCGCGTAGGGAGGGTATGAGAGCGGTGCGCGTGGAGGGGATCTGGCGAGGAAGGGGAAGGTGGTGGCGAGGGGGGCTGCAGCAGGAGTTGGAGGCGCAGCGGCGTCTGGAAGGGGAGAAAGAAAGGGGGCACAAGGGTGGAAGAGGCGTGAGCTAGGGTTGGAGCAGGTTATTTATATCATGAGAAAGCGATCAGAGCCATTCAGTTAGAGATGGACGACTAGGAATTGTTGGGCCATGTGGGTCGAGTGGGCCTTTTCTCATTCTTTCTCTCTACTAGACGTTTTTTCTTTTTCTTTTTATTTTATTGCACCATTTTGAAGTATTACAATTTGAATTACATGTATCTAAAATAATTTTTTTAAAAATCTACAAAAATATATTTTAAGTATCTCAGTTATAGTGTATCTCATATCCAGAAGATAGATGAAAATTTTAAATGTTTGCTAATGATAATTCAAAATTCTACTTGTGATCTTATTTTAAAATAACCACAACAATACCTAAAAGTACTTTAAAGATACTATAAATTGTCATATAACAATTTTATGAACATATAATCTTAACGTAAAAGTTTCATAAGCTTTCATAATGTTTGGAGTATACATTGTTCACAAGTGGACACATCTCTCACATAGTTTCTAATAATTCAACTCAAACTTTGAGATTTGAGTAGTGATTTATATTTTTCAAGTCGTATGTATCTCAAACTTGGATAGAACCTTATATTTACTATAACATTACAAAATATAAAGTTATATTATCATTTGTTATGTAAAATAATCTTTATATATTCTCTTTCGGTAGAAGAAAAGAACTTATGTGAAAATGATACATAAAATAGCATTTAATATGCAAACAAATGATATTACATGAAAGAACATGATTTTACAAAAAATCAGAAAAAAAATCGATGAATTTGAAGCTACTATGACCAAGAAATACTGGTCACAAGTTTTAATTGTAGATTAAAATGAAAAAATGATGCAGGCAGCAAGCTCTGAGCGCGCCACGTGGTCTATGCTGAAGCAACTCAACCAATCACGTGCTGTCATGTGTCCGTGAGATATCCATCATTCTTGCTATATGAAAGAAACTACCCTTATGCCCATCACATCATTTGCTGTAGTGTAGTGGTTTGCATGCGCTCTCCACGCAGGAGATCTAGGGTTTGATCCCCACGTTCTCTCCTTTTTTTTTGTGTCTTTGATTTTTTTAAAAGGACGGGAAAAAATAAGAGGCAATAATTGTGCCACATACCAGAATCGAAACGTGGTCGACACGGCCTGAACAAACAGGCACAACCATTGAACTCGTTCTGCAAGTTCGAATTATCGTAGGCCCATCTCTTTAATATTTTCAGGTTTTATCTAACTTATTACATTATAAAAAAAAACTCATTGCGGAACAAACACACAATGGAGGATGTGGTCTGGTGGTGAGATGTCCAGGTTCCTAGCTGCGGCGTCGCAGGTTCGATCCCCCCAAATTGCATCATTTTTTTTTTCAATACGAGGCCGGTGGTGATGTGGCACGGGGTCTGGGGGTGGCCGGATGACATGGCTGGGGAGCTGGCGCAGGCGGCCGGGTGACTGGGCGCGGAGGGGGCCGGGTGACGTGGCTTAGGGGCGATGTTTTTAGTGTAGAAAAGTGAAACTTCTTAGTAGCATCACAAACGTTCGTGTAGCTCAGTGATAGCGCATGCCTTGTCTATCCACCAAGTTGTGGGTTCGAGTTCTGGCTGCAGCCAATTTTTTTTTGCGCCAGAATAAAATCTGGAGGCTGGAGGGGGGGTCTGGTGATTAGGCGCTGGTGAGCTATTAGCTGTTTTCAATAAATAAAATTTGTTACTAAACACTATCACAACTCAATGCATGGTGTAGTGGTATGGCATTTTATTGATGGTTCCCAAGACCCGGGTAAAATCTCTCATAATGCAACTTTTTTTATTTTTTCATATGGAATATGAAAATTTTAAATTTATGTTCGCGACGGATTTATTTAATCGTCCCAGTATTTTGGGCCAGACTGTGACGGAATTCATAAACTGTCACAGTTTTCTAGGCTTAAAGCAAAATGCTAACGTTTTTGAAACCGTCGCCAGGATTCCGTCACTGTTTTATGGGCTTATCTAGGCTCAGAGCAAAATGCTAACGTTTTCTGAAACCGTCGCCAGGATTCCGTCATGGATTAAATGGTATGTTGTAGTGAATTAGGGTACATATAGGATGCACGTTCGGTGGTACTACGCATTTCCCGTGCAGTAGAGGTTCTAGCTTTCCAATCTCTTATTTGCATGTGTACCGACACGTGTGTACGTATGGGTGTGGTGTGAGTGTCGAGTGTGCGGGTTGTGTGTGTCCAAGTTGTACCCGATTGAAAAATAAAAGGACATAATTGTTTATTTTCTTTTTATTAAGAACTTTGCTACGATACCCCAACTAAATGTGAGCAATGGATCTAGTTTACTTTAATCATGTATTACCTTCTAGAGGGTAAGAGCAGAAGGAACAGATATACTGTATATTACAAATAGATAGGCATACATCCAAAATTTTCTAAAGCAACTAGGAAATCCACATATAGAGCTAAGCGCCGCGATCCTAATTTTAATGGCGACCGCTCGAAGCGCTCGGAGCGGTCAAAGGGGTCCGCCGTGCCCCTAGGCCCACACCTTCGTCTTCCTTGCCGAACTCGCCTTCGTCTTCCTCGCCGCCGCTTGCCTTCTTCTTCCTCCATCATATGGGACAAAGTGCTGCCAACCTGGTTGATCAAGTGGATATAGGATAGAGACCTAGGATGGGAATATAGCACAAAGAAGGGGGTGGGGGCAAGATTTTGATTCCCAGTATCGGAGATAATAAAAGTGAATTGAAAGCTGTCCAACAGCATAAAGAATAAATAAGCAGACCTAATAAGATCGAAACGGTTGGTTTTTTATTTACTAGCAAACATGCTCGTGTGTTGAAACGGAACACAATACTCCTTGGAATCATACTTCATCTTGTTGTTAGACATGACTCGTTCTAACTCTTATAACAAATCGTGAATTTGGGTCGCATATACGACATAGTAGAAGCTGCAAGGGCAGGATAGGGTTGTCTTATGGTATTTGGATTATTAGCTCTATACACATGTACGATAGACCTGAGTTGAGTTTCTAGAGGAAAAGAAGAAAAAAAATTCATTCTTCAATATTCGGTATGTAAATATAATACATACATATAGATTAAACTGGATGACAAACTGATTTCAGTCATGATTTGATTAGTTAGACTATTGGTTAATCAATTTCTACTAGTAGTAAGTTTTTCCTAACAAAAATTAGATTATAACAATATACCGATTGAAATATTTATTCATTTGAGAATAATAAATATTTCAAATAGCCATAATAAAACATCATCATTTATTTTCTATTTATAAGAAGAAACGGTTGAAAAAAGAAGAAATAAAGAAGTCACGGAACAGGAGAAGAATAAAGAGTTCAAATACCCATAATACAATATTTATTATTTATTTACTTTATTTATAAGAAGAAACAAGAGAAAAAGAACAAACAAAAAGATACCTATGGAATTAACAGGGAAAAGGGAAAAATAAAAAAAGATAAAAATAAATTAGGAAAGGACAGGAACGGGCACGATGTTTTTTCACGGAAGAAACTAAAGTTTCCAATCGATGAGAGGAGCGGGTCGTTGGACGAATAAAGTGGCAGAAATTTTTGATAGCGCCCTTGTGCCTCTCATCGAAATTGGTAATAAGTTCACAAAATTCGACGATTGACCATCAATTTTTTCGCTCGTTACAGTATATCGATTTAACTTTTATGAACTTTTGTCAAATATAAAGTTTTATATTTTCACTTATTAATATAGTATTTATTTTTCATGACCTTTAATCGAAAATATGAAGTTCTGTATTATGTACTACCATAGTTCTAATTTAAAAATTGTTTTAGATTATCTTAAGTAAAAACTATACTATCTTTGACCAGTAGTATAAAAGTATTTCAGAGACGGTAAAATTGGTCTCTATTTTTTTTTTGACCGAAGTAAAATTGGTCTCTATTAGTAGGCCATTTACAGAGACAGCGGTACATTTGTTTTTGAAACCAATTAACAAAAAACAAAAGTGGGTATCTTAAATTATTTATCGCCAAGATTTGAGCCTAGATGTAGATTTTGAACAACTTTGAAGAAAAAACTTATGAAATACAAAATCACTACTGCAGAGACCGTTATCCGCCTCGCCCAAGTGTATTTCAAATAAATGCACATCAAATAAATGCATAAAATAAATGTTGTTGCATGAGATAAAATAAACATATATGCAATTTAAAATACTAGCACGAAGCTTTAGCTTGCACAAAACTAAGGTAAACAGATCGGTGTGGTTTTGCCTCTGAAGGGGTCAGTTTGAGCCAGGTTCAACTTACCTTGTAACCTGATTTGTTAATTATTAGACGTTGTGTGCCGTACCTAGCTTTCTCCTCATTGTTGCAGCCGGGTCTCCGAAGGGAGTTGTCCTGGCCAAGTGACCGAAGCGAAGAGGCAGGACACGCCGAGGAACACAACGTCAGCTCTGTCAACCGGGTGAAACAACAGCCGTTGTTGCATGTTTGGGCTGCAGACGGTCCTCTCCGAGGTGGCGATCCATCCATGGGCCACTGAAGGGGCGACTGGCCCATGGCAGCAGAACCGGCGGAGGGGGTAGTTGTTGACGATGTCAACTTGCCTCGGGTTTGGACCAAGGGGTGCACTGCTTTCAGCCTCCGAAGATGTAGCTACTTACTGACCGAAGGGAGATGGAAAAGTTTACTGCGCGCTGCATCGCGCTCGAATGTACCGCGCGACCCCGCAGCCTGTTAAAGGCCTGGCAGGAGGGTGGGTGGGCCGTTTCTTTAAGATCTGTGCGTGAATTATGAGTCGTGGGGTCTCCTTCTTCTCCATCCCTTCTTCTTTCTCGGGTCGCCGATGCGGCTGCCTCTCCACGTCGACCTCGTCGGCGCCGACGAGGAGCTTGGACAGGTTAGGGTTTCGAGGGCGGCCGGTAGGTGGGGGAAGCGGACGGCGACGAGCTTGCCGCCGGCCGGAGTGGTGGTCGATGCCGGCGGGTCTTAGGGTTAGGGTTTTGGATTGCCAGGGATTGTAATGGTTACCGATGATATGGGGAGGGTTTGGGGCGGCTGTGGCCCGACGGTGGAGACGGGTTGGCCGGTGGCAGAGGGCGCGGTGGTACGGGAGCGCCGCCGGCTGGGCAGGGTGGGATAACCGGTGAGCGGCAGCGGTGGCGGGGGGTGACAAGTTCGGTTGGGTTAGCGCGGCGGCGGACGGCGGCGAAGGCGGCATCCAGATGCCGGAGCCGAGGGAGGCTTCTGTGGGTAGGAGAGCTCGACCGTCGGTTTAGCATGGCTGCGTCCAATGGCGGAGCCACCCCTACGGCAGGGTGGGGCAGCTGCCCCAGCTACCGCCGGAGTCGAATCCCACCCCTCATGGAGTATTTTGGTGACCGGCGGTGATTTTTGGTCGGAGGCGAGCGGCGGCGGCGTCTCTGTTTCAGCTGGAAGAGGAAGAAAACGTTTGGGGGAGGAAGAAAGCACTATGGGCCATTTTGGGCTGAGTAATGATGTTTATGTGGAGTCGTGGAGGCCCAACCCAATAAAGTTTAGCCCATCAACAAACCCACACACAGCACAGCCTGTCACTCCATCAGCCTGCCCCGTTGCTCGCGTTCTGCTTGCGCTGCGCCGCCTGCGCGTCCGCCCGTCGCCCCGCCGGTCTCCCAAACCCTAGCCAGCTTGCCGCCGGTCGCCGGAGCCGCCGCCCACCGGGCCGCCGGCGTGCTGCCGCCACAGCACAGCGCCACAGCCCCCACGCTCGTTCATGGAGGAGGACGGGGCGGGCGAGCTGGGGAGCGGTGGCGCCCCCGAGCGCGGCATGGATGCCGCCGCAGCCTCCGCTGCTGGGCGTGGGCGCGGCCGTGGAAGAGGGGCGCCGCCTGCACCTGAAGTTGAGGAGCAGATCAGGGGCAGAATCCCGGTCGGCGTTGGGCGAGGGCGAGGCGCCCCAAATCGTCCCTGTCTTCCAATTGGCAAGAGAAAATTGGTAACCAGAGGTAAAATTACCCCCTATATTTCAATTCAATTTGAACTCTTAGCATTTTTTCATGTGCTCAATGTGATTTCTGATTTTCTGTAGATTTGAAGAGCTTCTATTCTAGTGTGAGTGTCGGCTCTGGTTCTGGTTCCTCTCAGCACCCAAGTACTCGGGAATGTCAAAATGTGGTTGTTGTGGAAGTGGAATCTGAAACTGTGGTTCAAGATCAGGAGCAGGTCCAATATGTGGTTGCTGATGCAGAAGAAACATTGCCTGAGGTTGGGGCAGAACAAGCAGAAGAAAATGGGGAAGAAGAAGAGCATGGAGGTACTGATCTTATAAGGGAATTTGACCCAAATGTTCACATTATTTCTGATCCAGGACTTCGAATACCAATTGCTAGTTTCCATCCTAACATTAGAGATAATGTTAAGAGGGCTTATTTGTTGAAGGGTCTGACCCAACTAAAAGGCCATTCATTTCCTCGCAGCAATTCTAGGGCCTTTAGACCACAATGGTTTGATGATTATGATTGGCTAGAATATAGTGTGTCAAAGGATGCAGCCTACTGTTTTTATTGCTTTCTTTTTAGAAAGGAAGCCGATCATGAAAAATTTGGTCATGAAGTTTTTAGTAAGACAGGATATGACAATTGGAAGCATGCAGCAAATAGAGGGTTCCCAGATCATTGTCGTGCTGTTGACGGTTGTCATAACAAAGCTAGAAAGTGTGCTGATGACTTTAAAAATCAAAGGGCAAGTGTGTCACGAAAGATTGAAAGCAATTCTTTAGATTCTGAACATCGATATGAAGCTCGTGTGACTGCTGCTATAGATATTGCTAGATTTCTCATTGCCCAAGGTCTTGCATTCCGTGGACATGATGAATCAGAATCTTCCTTAAACAGAGGCAATTTCTTAGAGATGCTTGAATGGCATAAGAAAAGGGACCGTAAGGTGAAGACTGCATTTGACCATTTGTGTCCAAAAAATGCAAAAACAACTTGCCTAGATATTCAGAAGGGCATAACAGATAGTTGTGCAGAAGAAATCAGAAAAGTGGTAAAGGAGGAAATTGGGGATAATCTTTTTTCAGTTCTCATTGATGAATCTCGTGATGTCTCAATAGCAGAGAAAATGGCTGTTATTGTAAGGTTAGTTGTTACACAAGTAAATTAGAACTTTTCTTTATTGCTCTCTGCTATTCTAGTTTGTCAATACCAATATTATCATTTTCTTTGCAGATTTGTGAACAAACAAGGAATGGTTGTGGAAAGGTTTTTGGGTCTGAAGCATGTTGAGGGCACAACATCATCATCACTAAAGAGTTCTTTGCTTCAAATGCTTGCCAAGTATGGATTATCTGTTGGTAGACTACGAGGACAAGGATATGATGGAGCATCAAACTTGAGAGGTGAATTCAATGGTTTGCAAAAACAAATTCGTGATGAGAACCCATATGCTTTTTATGTTCACTGCTTTGCCCACCAATTGCAAATAGTCATTGTTTCTGTTACATCTAGTTGTTCATCTTTTGATGATTTCTTCAACTATGTGAGCTTAATTGTGACTAGTGCTGGTTCATCATGTAAAAGAAAAGATAAGCTAATTGCAATTCACCGTGAAGAAATTTTGGAGAGATTGGAAAGTGGTCAAATCTTTTCAGGAAAGGGGAAGCATCAAACTACAAATTTGGTTAGAGCTGGAGAAACAAGATGGGGTTCCCATTTAAGAACATTAGCTCGTATTGAGTCAATGTGGAATTCTGTGGTCAAGGTGCTATCAATGATTCATGAGGATGAGCGTAATCCTAGTCGAGCAGGTGGTTTGGTGCGCAAAATGGAGAGCTTCTCTTTTGTTTTGAATATGAAGTTAATGTTGAAAGTGCTTCGAATTACCAATGAGTTGTCTCTATTGCTGCATAGAAAGGATCAAAATATTGTTCAGGCCATGTCATTGCTTATTGATGTGAGAACAAGGCTGGTCACTTTGAGAAATGAAGGCTGGCAGCCATTACTTGATGAAGTTATATCATTTTGTAATGATAAGAAGATTCCAGTGCCAAACATGGATGAGACAATACCTAGATGGGGTCGGTCAAGGCTAGATGGTAATTTAATCACTCAAGAACATCATTACCGTGTTGATACTTTCTTGGCTGCTCTTGATGCTATTATTTCAGAGATGGATCATCGCTTCAACGAGGTATCATCAGAGCTGCTTGTTTCCTTCGCTTGTCTTGATCTAAGAGATTCTTTTGCTAAATTTGATATAGAAAGATTGCTAGATTGATTGAAATATATGATCAAGATTTCTCTAACCTAGAACGTTCTAATATAAGAGATCAACTTGAGACCTTTATCATACTTATGCGAAGAGTTGATTTATTCAAAGATTGTCATGATTTGGGAAGTTTGGCTATACAAATGGTTAAACATGGAAGAGATATTGTTTTTCCATTGGTCTTCCGGCTCATTAAGTTAGCATTGCTTCTACCAGTAGCAACAGCATCTGTTGAAAGAGCCTTTTCAGCTATGAATACAATCAAGACAGATCTACGGAATAGAATGAGTGATGAGTGGCTTCATAGTTTGATATTGTGCTACATTGAGAAGAAAATTTTCAGAGACCTTGATTCAGAAGAAATCAAGAAGACATATCAAGCTATCAGGAATCGGCGTATAGACCTGCCTAGGCCACCTAGAAAACCTAGACTTGAATAGTTATTGTAGTAGTAGAATATGTGTTCAAGTCTTGAAGATTATGTTATGGCATCTTAAACCTTTATTTAATTGCAGTTTGGCATCTTGAAAATAAATGTCGCATGTGAATGCGGAATGTTTTTTTCACCTATGTTATGCTTGTCATGCGAGTCTGCCCCAGCTAAAATTTTCGGCTAGCTCCGCCGTTGGCTGCGTCGGTGGACGGCGGCGGGGGCATTGAGGCCGGGCAGTTTAGTGTGGCGGCGGCAGATGCGCCGGGCCGGCGACGGAGCTGGGGAGGTGGTGGAGACAGGGGTGCTAGCGTCGAGAGGTAGGAGAAGGTGGGAGGGGGTCGAACGCTCCTTGATGGCGCGATGGGTCGCGCTATAGCGCGGTCCAAGGGAGGTTTGTACCAAGCTGGCCCATCGGTGCTTAGTGCCTTGGGCTTTTTTCTATTGAATCTCATTAATACACTTACTCTGGATGGCCAACGCCCATTCCATGCGGGTGCGGAGAGACTATACATCACCCGCGCGAAGAAAAACACATTTTTTTGCCTACAGGCGTGCATGCTTTGCGTACAGGAGCCGTGGGAGAAAGGTTGCAGCCTAATTTTAGTCAATGCTTATTCTGGCGTGGTGGTTTGCAACAAGCATTTTGGTCCAATAGCATTTGGGATAAGCCATGGGGGCGTTCCGGCTTAGCGCACTAAGTGAGTCTTGTTTAGTTCCTTTTTTGTTTGGACCGCGCTAAAGCGCGACCGGTCGCGCCCAAGCAGAGTGTGCAAGCCTATCTCATGATCCCTATCCTACACATATGTGTGTAGCTTTTTGCCATCCATGCATGTACTTAATCACTCCGGTGTTGCCACCTATCCTAAAAAATAGCCAGAGCATAACGTTGTGCACAAACGTCACTTTCGTGATGATGCAATCAATGATTTGGGCTACAAAATAGAGTTCTATTTTCTTCAAGTTATCATTACTCTCTCGATTAAGCGCCTGTTGTCTGTTTTCAAATTCTGTTTATACCATCGTGTTTCTTGTAACAAAATCTACAAAACACGATACATGTTCAATATGTTTTAGGTTGTTTTACGTAACTGGCAACTTATATTGACCATATAGTAGCAAGTTATGTACAAACGGTATGATAACTTACACATCAAACTTATGTATAGATTATGAGACAACTTTATAGATACGGCGCACTAATTTATGTAAAAGTAATGTATCGAACTTATATAAAGATTATGTAGCAACATTGAGTCTTATATTGTATGTCCACTTGTTTAATATAAACTTTATGTAGACAAAAAATGCATCGAGATATGTAAAGGATTGTGTAACAACTTATGTGTATACAATATAACAACTTATGTAGTATATGGCTAGTAGAGTGGTAGTAACCTACAGAGACAATGTGACAATAAAATGATTTTATAGAAATTTATGTACATAACTTGTTGAGAGTTTTACATATAAGTTGTTACACACTTAATATATAAGTAGGTACTATATATTCAATATAAGTTGCTATGACAGATTTTTGGTGTAAACAAAACTAAAAATGAATCTCCATTAGAAAGTTATCACATTTTTTAGAGTTAAAATAGAGAAAGAAAGCGTGGGCCACCACGACCCACCACCCTCCTATTGGGCCACAGCAGGCCGCATGCTGTCGCACGCTGGAGCGCTTGCTCGACCCGCCGTCATTTAGATTTTTCCTTTTCGTTTCTTTGGGTACGTGCATGAATGTTGAACCGCAGGAGAGAGAAGCCCAATTTTAGCGCAGCTATAGACCCAATCCCCGCCCAACTCTACTCTTCTTCATTTTCATTTTTCATTTAATTTTGTTTTTTTTCTTCTCCATCTATTTATTTTTTCAATATCTATTAATTTACATATAACTTTATCTTTTACATTATTTTATTATTCTATAGTATTTACTTTTCATTTTTTAGTTTTCAGTTCTCTTTCCATTTCTTTTTTGGTCATTCTAGTTTATCTTTTACTTTATACTCTTTTAAAATTTTATTCTAGGTAATAATAACTTTTGTTTTCTCTTATTTTTTGTACTTCATTTTTCCCTGCTTTTGTTTTATTTTTATTTATCTCTCTTTGTTTTCTTTTCCTTTTATTTCTTATTTTATTTAGTAATACAGATCTTTCTTTTTACCTTTTCCCAGTCTTCGTTGTTTCTTCTTATACTAACCTATTTGCATATTTTATTTATTTAAGTATAATTTATTTCAATATAAATAATCATGTTCTCCGTGTAGAATTAATGATTTGTGGACACATTTATTTTATTTATATTGTTAATAATTATAATTTCAAAGCAGATCTTATTTCTTTTTTTATGTTTTAGACTCATTTGTGGATGGCATTAATTGATTATTCACTTTACATACTACTACTATGATGGATGCTTTTTGTTCAATATGTACAACTACTTTGTTCGTTAATGTTGTCTAATTTGTTCGCAGGTGGACCCATTTGTTCGTCTTGTAGTCTAATTTGTTCGTGATGTTAAATTATTTGGTCACTTTCGTAAAATAAGTTGTTCAATGACGTGAATTTATTTATTCGTGATGTTCAATTCTTATATAATCAAATGTTCGTGGTGCTCGAACTTTTTGTTCTCACTGTGTTTTTTTGTTTGTCATGTCTAATATTTAGTTTGTAAATGATAATCATTTGTTCGTAGTAGTCAAATATTTGTTTGCTGTGGTGAGATCTAATAATTTCATATTAAAAAAATATATTTTTTTTAAAAAATCAAAAAAAATTAATCACATGGGGTCTTGTTTCGAAGATCTTATCATAACGAATCTAATCATGCAATCAAAATTTAATTTTTACATTTGTTTTGAGATTTATGGATTTTTTAATTCAGATTTGGATGCATGCGGAATGCAAAAATTTGTTTTTGTCCTTTTCTGCACGTAAGTAAGGGAAGCAATACACAGATCACGGAAACAGTCACAAATTTGTGGGTAAATGGGCCAAAAGTAACAAATGCGTACAATATATAGGAGAAAGCTGGTGGCGATTTGCCTTACATCACTTGGCGGGTGCAACATTTTGAAACCAGTGGGCCCTTACATAAGGCCTATCTACAACATGGGCTAGCCCATTCCCCCAACAGTCTATTCATGGTACATGGATGTAATGTGGTTAGAGTGGCGTGTGTCTTCTGCATTGTGAAGGATTTAGGTCTCTGCGCTTGTACTCTAAGCCAAGATGTGATTATTAACGTCTTGAAATGCTTTCCCTACATGGAGATGATACAAATCGAGGTTACATATTTTCCTTATTTGCTTCATTATTTAGTATCTATTTCATATCCGTTATTAGTATGCTATGTTAAGATTACTTCTTGATATATTTTTTAAACACACTCAAGTTTGGCAACAAAATGTATGGTGTCATGAACACCCGGATCATATTAAATGCCTTGATCTCCATCTTGAGAGATTAGTAGTTAGTCGCTATCGTGGTGACCCAAAGTCATCACATGTTAACTTGGTTTTGTTCTTTGTATTGAATGCAAAAGTTCTAGAGTCGCAACTTTATGTACAGCATGATAAAGACTTGCGGTGCAGCAATTGGTACTAAAGGTGCTTGGATTCGGTACTAAAGGTGAGTTTCTTGCAACAATACTAACATGGGAGAGACTGATTTGTTCATCAATAGACCGTTGAACCCCCATCTAGAAACCACCCTGCCCTCCATTCTTTTTCACCCGACGATTTCATACCCGCCATACCCATACATGTTATTATGCGGCTATTATCTCGCGAGATTCCTTCATCTTCCCGTATGTTCCCCTCTAATCACGCTTTCTTTATGCATCCGATTGTATATTTCCCAACTACGGTGACTTCGCCAGCATTACTCTCCTAAGAAATAGTAATCGCTACTCCCTCAGCACGTCTAACGCCCGCTGCTTCAATACCTAGGAGGGAACAAAATAGGAAACTGGTGCTTTATTACTACACAACTCACTTTCACAAACCCGTCACCACAACCGGTTTTGGCAAAAGCGGCTGTGATAGGGCATCACAACCGGTTTTTAGGCTGGCACGACAATCAGAAGTTGCAACTGGCTGTGATAGTTGGCCCATACATCATAGCCGTTTTTTTAAAAAAAAAACATTTGTGAACATAAGCCCGGACCCGAAGTTTTCATTCGATGCAGCGCGAGGAGCCGTGTTTCAGGTCTTATTGATTGATTCTCTGCCAGATTGATAATTTACTGATAGTGCTGCAGTGTGGGAGCTTCCACTGGCGTAATAATCGATCCTGCATTGCTGAATTGACTGAATGTTTGGGTATTTGAATTGACTGCTAGCTTGACACATATTACTGCATACGTAAATTACTAAATGCTTGCTTGGGTGCTTGGATTATCTACTGGCATGATGTAGATTAATATATGTATTTAGGACATGTGGATTACTTAATGTGTGGATGCATTTTGACTCCAGATGTTTGAGAATTAAAATTCCTGCTATCTAGTTTACAATCGATACCTAATGGGGCTCGATGAGTTTTGATTGTTTCTTATACTATGAAAAATCCAAGAATGCTCAAAATTCTTGTCTCTTGTTTCACAGGTGAGCAATGATGATGGACACAGTCAGAGATTTATTCAAAAAATCAATGCTAAACACAGTTGGCACGTGAGTAGAGTTCCTTTGCTCTTTGCTTTTTGAGAACTAACAGTTCAAATGCTTGATATCATTTAGCAGTTCACAGTTCTAGTTTCTGCTACTATTTCAACATACATTGGGAGTTTTGTAAAATATATACTTGTGCTAGGTTAAATATATTGTTGCATTAGAATTTGTTAACATAGAGATGACAAGGATTATAAAAGATTTGATTTACTGGACTTTTAATTTCTAATCATCTGAAAACATTTTATTTAGAGGATTCCATTTAGCTTCTCTTCTCTTTAGTGCTTGAACTGTCTACCACATTCTTTGGGTACATCATAATAAGTTCATTCAGATTTGTTCTTCTATCTATCACAAACGGGCTGCAGCAATATTACTTTGGCTATTTGAGATATGATTGAGTGGTTGAATCTGGGCTAGCAAATTGAGTGGCAGACATTTGTTAGCAAAATTTAGTAAAGAAAAATGCTAGCTGAAATTGATCTAGACTTGTTGATTCTTCCATATATTTTGTATGGACAATTAGCACTATAATTTTTATAGAGATAAATACATTTATTTGATGTTGGCCTAGAAGTAAATAGTCTGAAAGTCTGAAAATATAGAAGCATAGACTTGTTCTTTGTTACTGTGTAGCGCTATAATTTTGTTCATTATTTGAGTCAAGGACGACTTAGTATCTTGCAGGTAGATGAATGGTTGGTTAATTATCTTTAGATGCAAACTTAGTTGGAAATGCTATACTTAGTTGTTTATATTCCTTGATTGATTGTTGGTAAATTAGCTGCTGGAGCTGGCTTGAAGGGAAGCAAAATGGCGAGATGAATCATATATAAATTTATAGTCTTTTAATTGTAATCACAAGTATGGAACTGATTGTAATAAGCTCTTTGAAATGCTAATGTTTGTATGAAAGTGTAAACAGACCATGTATGGAACTGATTGTAATAGGATCATTGTTTGTTTTATGTTGTCAAAATAATGCTAGATTATTTTTTTATTCTCAAAATTTATATCACAGCCGATTTTAATTAAAAACTGGTTGTACTAAAACCGGTTGTGATGCCCTCTCATCACACATGGTGATGGGGGGAGCTAGCACAACTAGTATAACAGATCCCCCCCTCAAAACCGGCTGTGATAGCCCTTCCAAACCGGCTGTGATGATGGCAGGTTCTGAGTAGTGCTTTAATATAATTTAACAAACTCTCATACATAAACATTACAAAATAAAAAAAACATGCACCGAAATAAAAGTATTATTTATTCGGAGCTGACCACTATACGATCAGCGATAACTCAAACATCATAAAAATAAGTCGAAGAAATCACAAAGACAACATCAACAAATAAAGACGGGTACGTTCCTCGATATAAGATAGTTTTGTGCGGTCCAGTACTCAGTCTAGCATCGTAGTGTATAGCATGCACGGATGTATAGCTCGATAATCTCAATACCCGGCTCGCCCGATGGTATTTTTCTTCCATAGACAACGCCCTGTGCCATTGTGAATTCACCAGTCCCGCCCACAATTGCCACCTGCAACCAGCTTGGCGTGTACGGCAGCTCCCCCACCATTAGTAGAGAGGAGCCCGGTCAAGTAGACTTAAGGCATATCAGAGCATCCCTTTGAGGCTTCAAGAGTGGATGGAAGTCTGAACACAGTGGGTGAATCATTCATTTGCATGAATATTAAAGTTGTGATCTAAATTCTAAAAGTTGCGAGGGATATAATACGTTACTGACAATTCTTAGTCACATAAGAAAGGCAATCGTGTTGCTTTAAAACATTCATGGACAGAGACCCTGGAGATTTGTACAAAGCAAGAAATAGCAAAAAAAAAAGCAGAAATGTTAACCCCCTGTGATCACGATTAGAGTGGAGACACTTATTCCAAACTACAACAACAAATTGGTTAATTACGAGCCAAACAAATGATGAAGGCAACATTGTTTTTTAATGAACAGGAGGGGCACGCCCCTACTGAATAGATATACTGTGATGTGCAGCTCCTAATTTCACCAATTTGGAAGCCCACTAGCTCATTTGTTATGCAAAACATTACCTATACATGTTGTATGCTGAAATTAGGGTTGTTTGCAATATTCTAGAGCTCCGAGGGCCAATCTGAAAAGCTGCCATTATATGGCTCTTCCCCAACTCGGGAATTGACAGAGAGTTATCTTCTTGTTCTTGGGAGAGAGCTATGGGTAGGGAGAGTAGAGGAGAGGAGAGGTTTAGATCCATCAAATCCATCCAATATAAAGTGAAATCTGTGGGGGATTTGGAGCCTCCCCATCCTTGTTGGCTCCCACCTCTTGTATTGCTTCTTCATATAGTGGATTGCTCGCCGCCGCCCGTGGTTTTTCCCCGCAAGGGGTTTCCATGTAAATCTTGGTGTCTACTCTTGATTTGGTATTTCCTTTGCCATATGTGTTGATTAAGTCACCATCTTGCTTGCTATTGGTCCATACGTCAAGTGGTTGCTTGTATGGATGAGTTGGCATGAGAGGCATATACGTGTTCTTTGATATGTTGGTTTGAGATGATGGTGATTGATGTTCTAGTGAGCTAGCTGCTATATGTACTTTGTTATTGATTCATTGGACAGCTTGTTGTTTCATGGTTTGAAGCATAGGTGCTGTTTTATTCATGCACACAAGGTGTTCGATGAAATGCTTGTGACAAGTTAGTTTGCTAATTTGATTATTCCGTTGCTCCATTGTTATCACAAGTGGTATCAGAGCTGTTAATTATTAGAGAATTTGTTGATTTGGTTCAATATGTCAACATTAGAAGTGAGCAAGTTTGACGGCAATGGTGATTTTCGGTTATGGCAAGTGAAAATGCAATCTGTCCTAATTGACAAGGGTTTAGATGTTGCTTTAGAAGAAACTGATCTAGATTTGGCTAGCACATCAAAAGAAGAGATGAAGAAGATAGATGAAGGCACTTACTACTCCAGATACAGATGACCTGTATTTCTTGCAGGGCAATTTGCTTATTGGTTCAGCAGCAGTGGCTTCTAGTTCTCAGGTTGATGATGGCACTATGACTACATTGTGGCATATGAGATTGGGGCACATGTCAGAGCGTGGTATGACAGAGTTGAGTTGTCGTGGTCTGTTGGGCAGTCGAAAGACAAGCAGTTTGCAGTTCTGTGAGCATTGTGTCTTTGGGAAGCAAACTCGTTTGAGGTTTAGCAGGTCAGTTCACACGACGAGGGCCATTCTTGACTATGTGCATATAGATTTGTAGGGTGAAGCATCAGTAACATCTATTGGAGGTGGAAAATATTTGCTAACCTTCGTTGATGACTTTAGCAGGAAGGTTTGGGTCTACATCTTGAAGTCCAAAGATGAGACATTTACTCGTTGCCGTCAGTGGAAGGCTATGGTGGAAACACAAACAGAAAGACAGATCAAATATTTGAGATTAGACAATGGCACTGAGTTCCGCTCGGGAGAGTTTGAGAAGTATTGTCGGGACGCCGGCATTATTTGACACCACACCACAGTTGGCACTCCACAACAGAATGGAGTAGCGGAACGTATGAACATGACACTATTGGAGAGGACTCGTTGCATGCTCT
>WEIB01000095.1:0-50025 GCA_015476505.1 Urochloa ruziziensis
CAATGCAGAAGACACACGCCACTCTAACCACATTACATCCATGTACCATGAATAGACTGTTGGGGGAAGGGGCTAGCCCATGTGTATAGATAGGCCTTATGTAAGGGCCCCACTGGTTTCAAAATGTTGCACCCGCCAAGTGATGTAAGGCAAATCGCCACCAGCTTTCTCATATATATTGTACGCATTTGTTACTTTTGGCCCATTTACCCATAAATTTGTGACCGTTTTCGCGATCTGTGTATTGATTCCCTTAGTTACGTGCAGAAAAGGACAAAAACAAATTATTGCATTCCGCATGCATCCAAATCTGAATTAAAAAATCCATAAATCTCAAAACAAATGTAAAGATTAAATTTGATTGCACAATTAGATTCGTTATGATAAGATCTTCGAAACAAGACCCCATGTGATTACATTTTGTTGATTTTTTAAAAAAAATATATTTTTTTAATATGAAATTATTAGATCTCACCACAGCAAACAAATATTTGACTACTACGAACAAACGATTATCATTTACAAACTAAATATTAGACATGACAAACAAAAAAACACAGTGAGAACAAAAAGTTCGAGCACCACGAACATTTGATTATATAAGAATTGAACATCACGAGTAAATAAATTCACATCATCGAACAACTTATTTTACGAAAGAGACCAAATAATTTAACATCACGAACAAATTGGACTACAAGACGAACAAATGGGTCCACCTGCGAACAAATTAGACAATATTAACGAACAAAGTAGTCGTACATATTGAACAAAAAGCATCCATCCTAGTAGTAGTATGGAAAGTGAATAATCAATTAATGCCATCCACAAATGAGTCTAAAACATAAAAAAAGAAATAAGATCTGCTTTGAAATTATAATTATTAACAATATAAATAAAATAAATGCGTCCACAAATCATTAATTCTACACGGAGAACATGATTATTTACATTGAAATAAATTATACTTAAATAAATAAAATATGCAAATAGGTTAGTATAAGAAGAAACAACGAAGACTGGGAAAAGGTAAAAAGAAAGATCTGTATTACTAAATAAAAGAAGAAATAAAAGGAAAAGAAAACAAAGAGAGATAAATAAAAATAAAACAAAAGTAGGGAAAATGAAGAACAAAAAATAAGAGAAAACAAAAGTTATTATTACCTAGAATAAAATTTTAAAAGAGTATAAAGTAAAAGATAAACTAGAATGACCAAAAAAGAAATGGAAAGAGAACTGAAAACTAAAAAATGAAAAGTAAATACTATTGAATAATAAAATAATGTAAAAGATAAAGTGATATGTAAATTAATAGATATTGAAAAAATAAATAGATGGAGAAGAAAAAAACAAAATTAAATGAAAAAAATGAAGAAGAGTAGAGTTGGGTGGGGATTGGGTCTGTAGCTGCGCTAAAATTGGGCTTCTCTCTCCTGCGGTTCAACATTCACGCACGTGCCCAAAGAAACGAAAAGGAAAAATCTAAATGACGGCGGGTCGAGCAAGTGCTCCAGCGTGCGACAGCATGCGGCCTGCTGTGGCCCAATAGGAGGGTGGTGGGTAGTGGTGGCCCACGCTTTCTTTCTCTGTTTTAACTCTAAAAAATGTGATAACTTTCTAATGGAGATTCATTTTTAGTTTCGTTTACACCAAAAATCTGTCATAGCAACTTATATTGAATATATAGTACCTACTTATATATTAAGTATGTAACAACTTATATGTAAAACTCTCAACAAGTTATGTACATAAATTTCTATAAAATCATTTTATTGTCACATTGTCTCTGTAAGTTACTACCACTCTACCAGCCATATACTACATAAGTTGTTATATTGTATACACATAAGTTGTTACACAATCCTTTACATATGGCATTTTTTGTCTACATAAAGTTTCTATTAAACAAGTGGACATACAATATAAGACTCAATGTTGCTACATAATCTTTATATAAGTTCGGTACATTACTTTTACATAAATTAGTGCACCGTATCTATAAAGTTGTCTCATAATCTATATATAAGTTTCATGTGTAAGTTATCATACCGTTTGTAGATAACTTGCTACTATATGGTCAATATAAGTTGCCAGTTACGTAAAACAACCTAAAACATATTGAAATGTATCGTGTTTTGTAGATTTTGTTACAAGAAACACGATGGTATAAACAGAAATTGAAAACAGACAGCAGACGCTTAATTGAGAGAGTAATGATAATTTGAAGAAAAAAGAACTCTATTTTGTAGCCCAAATCATTGATTGCATCATCACGAAAGTGACGCTTGTGCACAACATTATGCTCTGGCTATTTTTTGGGATAGGCGTGGCAACACCGGAGTGATTAAGTACATGCATGGATAGCAAAAGGCTACACACATATGTGTAGGATAGGGATCGTGAGATAGGCTCGCACACTCTGCTTGGGCGCGACCGGTCGCGCGTTAGTGCGGTCCAAACGAAAAAGGAACTAAACAAGACTCACTTAGTGCGCTAAGCCGGAACGCCCCCACGCTTATCCCAAATGCTATTGGACCAAAATGCTTGCTGCAAACCACCACGCCAGAATAAGCATAGACTAAAATTAGGCTGCAACCTTTCTCCCACGGCTCATGTACGCAAAGCATGCACGCCTGTAGGCAACAAAATGTGTTTTTCTTAACGCGGGTGATGTATAGTCTCTCCGCACCCGCATGGAATGGGCGTTGGCCATCCAGAGTAAGTGTATTAATGAGATTCAATAGAAAAAGGAAAAATTCTACGTAACCCCCCAACCTATATATGGTGGCTCACATCACCCCCCCAACCTATAAAACCGGATGTTTTACACCCTCAACTAATGAATACCGTTTATCTAACCCCCTATAGTGGTTTCCCAGTCCGGTTTTGCTGACAGGGCATGCCACGTTGGTCAAATTGCATTCTTACCCACCTGTCAGGAAGCACGGGTACAGAGAGGCGACGCCTAGAGCTTCCTTGTCTCGAGGTCGCGCCGCGCCGCAGCTTGCTGACTGCGGAGCACCGGCAAGTCGTGGTCCCAGGCGTCCTTTGACAGCTTGCTGCGCGGCCGTTTGGCCCGGCGCTTCGGCACGACGCTCTCGAATCTCCATCGACGCGGCCCGGCGCTTCGGCACGACGCTCTCGAATCTCCATCGACGCGGCCTCCCCTGACGGCAAGGATGGGTTGCTGTGCAGCTGGCCGCGTCGTCGCCATGGCGCCATGACTTTTTTGCTTGTGCTGAAATTGAACCCTTCACTGCTGAATCAATCTCAACCGAGATGAATCGGGCATACAGCTGCCCAAATAATTCTCATGTGAAGCAAAATTGAATGCACCTACTACCAAATAAATCTCAACCAATATGGATCGAATGCCAAAATTGCAGACTGCATCTAATCCTAGTCCCTGATGGACAGGCGGGTGTCCCTCTGAGCATCTCCTTGCTCGCCACCGTGCGCGGGCGTCCAGCCCGGGCCGTGGGTGGGAAGGACGATTGGTTGCGGAGGATCGCTGCCTGGATCAAATTGAATGGACGGATGCAATTGAATCAAATTAAATCGAATCGAATAAAAATGGCGGATCCAATGAGTAAGTTGTTTTTTCTCTCAAATATTAATCAAACAATAAGCACTTGCGCTCGGCTCAGCACGGATCCATGACAGATTGGAGAATGGAGACCGGGAGGCTTACTTAATCGAGCACACACAGCGAGGAGGCCGCGTGACACAAGAGCGCAGGGGAAGGGGAGTAGGGGACGCCCAGCTGGCTGTGTCCGCCTCCCTCTTCTCTCTGTCCCCGTGGGTCTCTCTGGAGAGCCACGAGGAGTGCGAAGCGCTTGGTGAACGCTCGCATTCTTGACGACGTCAACGGGATTTCGCCGGTTAGCGCACCTCCTGGTCTCTCCTCGTGCGGCCATGGCCTATGGCGATTTGAAGGGGTTGGCAGCTGGGAGCAACTGACTATGGGCAGCAGCGCAAGTAGGGGAGAGGGCGGACAACAGTGGCGCGTGGGTAGGAGACAGGCCGACGACGGGCGGCAGCGCAAGTCGCCGAGGAAGAATGACGGCAGCGACTGGTTTTGGGGAAGAGACGAAGAAAGAACTGACATGTGGGTCTTAGTGCCACGGTGTCATTCTTGTCCAACGTGGCACACCCTGTCAGCAAAACCGGATTGGGAAACCACTATAGGGGGTTAGATAAACGGTATTCATTAGTTGAGGGTGTAAAACATCCGGTTTTATAGGTTGGGGGGTGATGTGAGCCACCATGTATACTTTGGGGGGTGATGTAGACTTTTTCCATAGAAAAAAGCCCAAGGCACTAAGCACCGATGGGCCAGCTTGGTACAAATGTCCCTTGGACCGTGCTATAGCCCCTCCCACCTTCTCCTACCTCTCGACGCTAGCACCCCCGTCTCCACCACCTCCCCAGCTCCGTCGCCGGCTCGGCGCATCTGCCGCAGCCACACTAAACCGCCCGGCCTCAATGCCCCCGCCGCCGTTCACTGACACAGCCATGCTAAACCGACGGTCGAGCTCTCCTACCCACAGAAGCCTCCCTCGGCTCCGGCATCCGGATGCCGCCTTCGCCGCCGTCTGCCGCCGCGCTGACCCGACCAAACTTGTCACCCCCCGCCACCGCTGCCACTCACCGGTTATCCCACCCTGCCCGGCCGGCGGCGCTCTCGTACCGCCGCGCCCTCTGCCACCGGCCAACCCATCTCCACCGTCGGGCCACAGCCGCGCCAAACCCTCCTATATCGTCGGTAACCATTACAATCCCTGGCAATCCAAAACCCTAACCCTAAGACCCGACGCATCGACCACCACTCTGGCCGGCGGCAAGCTCGTCGCCGTCCGCTTCCCCCACCTACCGGCCGCCCTCGAAACCCTAACCTGTCCAAGCTCCTCGTCGGCGCCGACGAGGTCGACGTGGAGAGGCAGCCGCATCGGCGACCCGAGAAAGAAGAAGGGACGGAGAAGAAGGAGATCCCACGACTCATAATTCACGCACAGATCTTAAAGAAACGGCCCCACCCACCCTCCTGCCATGCCTTTAACAGGCTGCGGGGTCGCGCGGTACATTCGAGCGCGATGCAGCGCGCAGTAAACTTTTCCATCTCCCTTCGGTCAGTAAGGGAGCGTTTGGTAGCTTCGCTGAGTCAGGCAATAGCCCAGCTGGGCAAGCTTGCCCAATCCAGCTATGCTCAACTTGCACCTAAGCTAGTTTGGTTCTTTTGCTGGCTAGCAAAGTAGTTTTGTTGGGCGCGTATATTTTCTGAGGCTGCCGCTTGCTTTTGCAGCAAATTAATAATGCAAACATGTGTTGACAAACCGACGTAAAAGCAATAGATCAAAGTGAATCTGCTGTAATACAAAATCCAGCGATTGATTCTTCGGCGCTTGTTTTTTTGAGATGCATGTAAGATGGAGATTGTGTGCATACCAACCCACAATTGATTCTTAACCTGTTGTCAGATTGGTTAGAGGAAAAAACGGATTTGCTATCCTCGAAGGACTCCCATGACTCGTGTGGCACGGTAGAAATTTTGACTCAATTAACGGTGAAAAAGAAGGCAACAACGCGGGAATTGGAGGAGGTGACATGCGAGCGCAGTTTGCCGATAGAGGCTAGCCGAATCGGCTCTCCGTCAAAAGCAAGAGTTTTCTTGCCCAGGCAGGCAATCTAGCCCCTAAAAGCAAGATTATTTTGACAGTTCCAAATATTAAGCCTAGCCTAGCAAGGCTACATCTCTTCTCGTCGAGGACCAAACGCACCCTTAAGTAGCTACATCTTCGGAGGCTGAAAGCAGTGCACCCCTTGGTCCAAACCCGGGGCAAGTTGACATCGTCAACAACTACCCCTCTGGCCCAGTTGCACCCCTCCACCGGATCTGCTGCCATGGGCCAGTCGCCCCTTCAGTGGCCCATGGATGGATCGCCACCTCGGAGAGGACCGTCTGCAGCCCAAACATGCAACAACGGCTGTTGTTTCACCCGGTTGACAGAGTTGACGTTGTGTTCCTCGGCGTGTCCTGCCTCTTCGCTTCGGTCACTTGGCCAGGACAACTCCCTTATCGCTTTCTAATGCCCTTATCACTCAACTTTATGCTAATTGCCAAATCTTTAATTCTGAAGCTGTCATACTTAATCCAAGTCATGCATACACGTATCAAGCAAATCAAGAAATGTATTCTGCATTAAGGCATGCGTTTGAGCGCATGTCGGATATCGACACAGCCGTTAAGGCATTGCAAGAAGTTGAGATGTATCGGCAGAAGCTTGGCGACTTTGGCTCAGAAATGGCTATGAGAATGGAGCTTGACCGAAATACAACCCCATGTAAGTGTCCTTCTTCGAAGCGTCAATAATGTTCTTTCATTCTATCGAACATATTACTTACACATTCACTTTCCATTGCAGCATCGTGGTGGATGATGTTAAGAAGATCCACCCCGAACCTGCAGCGACTCGCTGTGCGGCTTTTTTCACAATGTTGTTCATCAAGTGGGTGTGAGCGGAACTGGAGTACATTTGCGTTGCTGCATACAAAGGTTCGCAATCGGTTGTCCCACAAGAAACTTAACAAGCTTGTCTATGTCAACTACAACCTTCGACTGCGACTTTCGGATGGCTCGGATTATGGCAAGCGTGATGATTATGATTTCGAGGATCAAATGGCCCACCTTTCATTCTATGATGAGCACAATCCTATCCGGGAGTGGATGGAATATGGTCGATCCAATCGAGCTCCAGTTCTTGATGAGGACGATGACATAGGAGACGTCCCTATCCCGTCTCATATTCTCAGGGATCAGATAGACCCCCAGGATCTCCGGACTGCTACGGGGGATGATAATATCAGTGACTGGGCACGTAGAAATGTGGGTGACTCTCACCTTGGGAAGAGAAAGGAGCGGAAGAAGCCTCATAAGGGTGACGTCAAGCGTCAACGAGGAAAAAGGGTGGTGGTAGAAGAAAAACCTGTGGGCAGCAACGACGATACTGATGATGCGGAGGGTGCTCGTAGTCCACCGTATCAGGAGTCTCAGGATAGTAGCTCCGCTACAGAGACTGATCATAGTGGTTCTGCCGGTGATGGTGGGGGCGATGCTGGTGGGGGCGGTGGTGCTGGGGGCGGTGGTGGTGGTGGTGGTGCTGGTGATGGTGGTGGTGGTACTAATTATAGTATAGATGCTCGTGGGCGAATTATTTTCACAGGTATAAATTGCACGTACATACGAAGCTATGTTTGTCATTCGAAGTACTAATTAAAAAATATGTTTCATTACAGGAGAGGAGCAATTCACGCATGCTACTCAGGATCGAGACCATGGTGCACCCTCCTCTCAGAGGAAAACTTTTCGACCTAGGGACGACGACACTCCACAGCACTCCTCTTCCTCGTACGGTGATAGCTCTCACTCTACTCATACATATCCTACAGCTGACATAAACACGCAGCCCCCCACGAGATGGGTGTACGAATGGGAAGACCCCCATTTTTATAATATGTTAGTTCAACAATGGTCTACAACAGCGGCTTGGACGGGCCAATCTTGGCAAGACTATAAGGCTGACTTGCTTCGAGTGCAAGGCTTGAATGTCATGTCCACCGTCGAGTACCAAATGGCGACTCAAATGGGGGTTTTCCCGTTCATGCGTTGAACTTCTATTCATGTATATTTCTATGGACTATGGACTATGGTATTTACATGGAGTTATGGACTATGTTATTTGTATGGATTATGACTATGGACTATTTGTATGGACTATTGATCTTTTATTTGTAAGCAGTGATTATGGTATTTTTTGTATGGTATTTCTATGCATATTTGTAAATTATTATTTTGCTGTGGTCTTTTAACATTAATATGTGCATAACTCATGCCAAAAAAATCATTTTTCCATTTTCTGGATTTTTTTCTTCTTCGGCATAGAATTTCAGTCGGTTGGCTAAAATAGCGTCAAGCTTCTGGCGTCCTCTGTGACAAGAGGGTGCCACAAAAGCTAAAAGGTAAGTTCTATAGGACGACGATTTGCCCGGCGATGCTATACGGTGCGGAATGTTGGCCTACAAAAAGGCGACATGTCCAACAATTGAGTGTAGCAGAGATGCGTATGTTACGCTGGTCTTGTGGGCACACAAGAAGGGATAGAGTACGGAACGAAGATATTCGGGATAGGGTCGGCGTAGCACCAATCGAGGAGAAACTGACGCAACATCGGTTGAGATGGTTTGGACATGTCCAACGGAGGCCTCTTGAGGCGCCAGTGCGTAGTGGGGTTTTAGAAATGGTAGATAATGTAAAGAGAGGTAGAGGTCGACCTAAACTGACTTGGGACGAGTCGGTCAAGAGGGATATTAGAGAGTAGAATATCTCCAAGGAATTAGCTATAGATAGATGCGCTTGGAGACTTGCAATTAACGTGCCTGAACCGTGATCTTTTGTTTCTTCTCTTATTTACCCCTAACCTTATCTTTGGTCTTGTGCCGTTTTAGGTCTTTCTTATCCCTGTTTCTTTTGGGTTTAGCGTACCCCAACTTGCTTGGGACAAAATGCTATGTTGTTGTTGTTGTTCGGTCGGTAACCGGTCAAACCGGGGCGGCTAACCGGTCAAACCGACCGGCTAACCGCCCCGAACCGCCGTCAAATTCGAAAATTTGAATTCGACCGGACGGGGACGGTAAACCGCTACCGCTGGGCGACGGTTTGACCCCGCCGGCCGGGAAAAAATACCTTGGGTACGGCACACAACGTCTAATAATTAACAAATCTGGTTACAAGGTAAGTTGAACCTGGCTCAAACTGACCCCTTCAGAGGCAAAACCTCACCGATCCGTTTACCTCAGTTTTGTGCAAGCCAAAGCTTCGTGCTAGTATTTTAAATTGCATATATGTTTATTTTATCTCATGCAACAACATTTATTTTATGCATTTATTTGATGTGCATTTATTTGAAATACACTTGGGCGAGGCGGATAACGGTGGTCTCTGCCGTAGTGATTTTGTATTTCATAAGTTTTTTCTTCAAAGTTGTTCAAAATCTACATCTAGGCTCAAATCTTGGCGATAAATAATTTAAGATACCCACTTTTGTTAATTGGTTTCAAAAACAAATGTACCGCTGTCTCTGTAAATGGCCTACTAATAGAGACCAATTTGACCGTCTCTGAAATACTTTTATACTACTGGTCAAAGATAGTATAGTTTTTACTTAAGATAATCTAAAACAATTTTTAAATTAGAACTATGGTAGTACATAATACAGAACTTCATATTTTCGATTAAAGGTCATGAAAAATAAATACTATATTAATAAGTGAAAATAAAAAACTTTATATTTGACAAAAGTTCATAAAAGTTAAATCGGTATACTGTAATGAGCGAAAAAATTGATGGTCAATCGTCGAATTTTGTGAACTTATTACCAATTTCGATGAGAGGCACAAGGGCGCTATCAAAAATTTCTGCCACTTTTTTCGTCCAACGACCCGCTCCTCTCATCGATTGGAAACTTTAGTTTCTTCCGTGAAAAAACATCGTGCCCGTTCCTGTCCTTTCCTAATTTCTTTTTTCTTTTTTTCCTTTTCCCTGTTAATTCCATAGGTATCTTTTTGTTTGTTCTTTTTCTCTTGTTTCTTCTTATAAATAGAGTAAATAAATAATAAATATTGTATTATGGGTATTTGAACTCTTTATTCTTCTCCTGTTCCGTGACTTCTTTATTTCTTCTTTTTTCAACCGTTTCTTCTTATAAATAGAAAATAAATGATGATGTTTTATTATGGCTATTTGAAATATTTATTATTCTCAAATGAATAAATATTTCAATCGGTAAATTGTTATAATCTAATTTTTGTTAGGAAAAACTTACTACTAGTAGAAATTGATTAACCAATAGTCTAACTAATCAAATCATGACTGAAATCAGTTTGTCATCCAGTTTAATCTATATGTATTATTATATTTACATACCGAATATTGAAGAATGAATTTTTTTCTTCTTTTCCTCTAGAAACTCAACTCAGGTCTATCTCCACATGTGTATAGAGCTAATAATCCAAATACCATAAGACAACCCTATCCTGTCCTTGCAGCTTCTACTATGTCGTATATGCGACCCAAATTCACGATTTGTTATAAGAGAGAGAACGAGTCATGTCTAACAACAAGATGAAGTATGATTCCAAGGAGTATTGTGTTTCGTTTCAACACACGAGCATGTTTGCTAGTAAATAAAAACCAACCGTTTCGATCTTATTAGGTCTGCTTATTTATTCTTTATGCTGTTGGACAGCTTTCAATTCACTTTTATTATCTCCGATACTGGGAATCAAAATCTTGCCCCCACCCCACCCCCTTCTTTGTGCTATATTCCCATCCTAGGTCTCTATCCTATATCCACTTGATCAACCAGGTTGGCAGCACTTTGTCCCATATGGTGGAGGAAGAAGAAGGCAACACTACGGGAAATCCCGTGTTTGCCGTGTGCCTGCCACGTGGCACACGGCAAACAGCTGGCACACGGCAACGTGGCCTATTTGCCGTGTGCCACAGACAGGCACACGGCAAAGTACCCTGTTTGCCGTGTGCCACAGGCAGGCACACGACAAACAGGCTACAAAAAATTTGAATTTTGCCTCCAAAATTTTTTTGCTAACTTTTTTGTCCATGTATTATTTCATGTTAGTTTTGTGCATGTTTTCCGGTCTGTTTGCTATATTTAATCACTTTATATCATTATTTTTAATTTTGCCGATACGGCAAATTTGAACTGTAAGTGTTTCGAATAATGTAATGTAATGTTTGGAAAAATGTTATTCGGATTCTTAAGACTAAATGATGCCATGTCCATTAGATGGAATCAAAATTTGAATATATTGTTCGCTTACCGTGTGCCCGAATTTAGACTCGGTTCGTTTAAAAATTTTATAAAATACAAAAAAGGTCAAAAATTATAAATTTTGGCGTGATGTCATGTTTTCATACGTAGAGGCTATGGTAAAAAATGTAGAAGGTTTCGAGCAACTTGACGCATTGCCTCTTTACAAACCGAAGCTTCTCGGGAGAAGATTCTAAGAGTTGTGAAAGAGATGTTGTGATTTGAAACAACGTGACAATTGAAATTTTGTTTTACAATAAAACTCATTTTGTATAGTCTACATACACCTTAGACAGGTTCATGCCCAAATTTGATTATTTTTTGAATCCGTTTGGTATTTTTTTAATTTTTTTGTTTAGGCAGAAAATGTTTGCCGTGCGCCCCAGGGGTGGCACACGGCAAACAACTCTTTGCCGTGTGCCCAGATCCAGGGCACACGGCAAACAGTTTTGAAAATGTTTGCCGTGTGCCCTGGATCTGGGCACACGGCAAAGCCATAAAATTTTGAAATTTAAATTTTGTAAACGACCTCGGATGAACTTTTGACCAAAATAAAAGTTGTAGATCTTGAAAAGTTATGAAACTTTGTAGTTCACAACTTTTTTATTTGAAGTCATTTAGAGCCTCAAATAAACAATTTACACTCAGAAAAGTTTAATATGAGGGGATTCAAAATGGGATATGGACACAAAGACTCGAGTGGTGCAGTGGTAGAGGAGGCTACGCGCGAAGGGGAGGGCGCGGGTTCGAACCCCACCAGCCGCATAGCGCGCACTTGCGACTTGATGACGTGGGACAGTAGGAAATGGCCGATGGGGTCCTCCTTCCCCATTAAAATAAAATGTTTTGCTATTTTATTTTGCGCTTTTTCGGGATCAAAACTTTGCCGTGTGTCTCTCTTTGCCGTGTGTCAGATCGAGCCTTTGCCGTGTGCCTGAGATACGGCACACGGCAAAGAAGGCTTCGCTGTCGTATGGTTTGCCGTGTGCCATTTTGCACACGGCAAAGCCTAAAGCACACGGCAAAGGGCTTTGCTGTGTGTTTTTTGGCTTTGCCGTGTGCCCCTGGCTCACGGCAAACCCCTAGTTTCCCGTAGTGCAAGCGGCAGTGAGGAAGACGCGAGGAAGACGAAGGCGAGTTTGGCAAGGAAGACGAAGGTGTGGGCCTAGGGGCACGGTGGACCCCTTTGACCGCTCCGAGCGCTTCGAGCGGTCGCCATTAAAATTAGGATCGCGACGCTTAGCTCTATATATGTGGATTTCCTAGTTGCTTTAGAAAATTTTGGATGTATGCCTATCTATTTGTAATATACATATATCTGTTCCTTCTGCTCTTACCCTCTAGAAGGTAATACATGATTAAAGTAAACTAGATCCATTGCTCACATTTAGTTGGGGTATCGGAGCAAAGTTCTTAATAAAAAGAAAATAAACAATTACGGAGTATGTCCTTTTATTTTTCAATCGGGTACTAACTTGGACACACGCAACCCGCACACTCGACACTCACACCACACCCATACGTACACACGTGTCCGTGTCCGTACACATGCAAATAAGAGATTGGAAAGCTAGAACCTCTGGTGCGCGGGAAATGCGTAGTGCCACCAAACGCGCATCCTATATGTACCCTAATTTTTTTTGGAAAATTTTCCAAAAAAGGGTACAACACTAGGGACTTTGATGGGTAGCATCCCACTTGACAGCTCTGCCACTAGACCACACGCCCATTTGCAGAGACCAAGCGTTTTATTGGAACATCCCTAACATACCACAAGAGAAAAATTACAACGGACTCATCAAAATTAAGGGGGCATTTGGTTCCAGGTACTAAACTTTAGTCGGTGTCACATATGATATTCGGATACTAATTAGGAGAACTAAACATGAACTAAATAGAAAACTAATTACACAAATGGGGGCTAGTTTGGCATATGAATTTATTAAGCCTAATTAATCCATCATTAGAACATGATTACTGTAGCACTAATGCGCTATATTGTTAAATCGTCTACTAATTAGGAATAATAGATTCATCTCTTAAATAGCTTCATTTGTTTAATTTGTTTTGTAATTAGTCTACATTTAAAACTCCTAATTAGTGTCAAGCATTAGGTATGACACCACGCAGTTGTTTTCGAGAACGTAAAACAACAAAACCATTTGGGGTCCGTCCGGTTCCAAACAATTTCACACAAATTTACCCTGCTACCGTCCAGTGGTTGACAATTTGATCTTTTTGCAATGGAAAAGCTAGAAAAAAAACTTCAATACGAAATCCTTGGCCGATTCAAACAATTCCATATAGTCAGCGGCCAATCAAACGCATGCCCCGACGAAGGGAATATAAAGCTTCAAGCTAGCCGGGATGCAAGGGACTGATGTCAGCACTTGCATCATACCAGCTAATGTCACCATGGGAATATCAACAATCAGTTGACATCTCTCAATGTCTCTGTCCATGGAACCAAATGACAGGAGAAAAAGAGGGAATCAGTAGCCTTAGAGCAACTCTAAGAATTTCTTTATGTCCTCCGTATTGGCATATTGATCGGAATAATGGAGATTTTTTGCTTAAACAAATTCCCTCCAATTGTTTCTTTAACTAAATCTTTAAATATTCTCACACTTTATGCATGGTTTCTCGCCCTCCAAAGATAGAGGGCTCAAAGTGAAAGATAGAGTTGTCGGAATGTGCAGATATATGTAGAGTGATTTTTATTCAAATTACTCTCTGTGCACCTGACGCAGTGGCAGCCTGACACGCTGCGCAGTAACGGGTTACAATTGGGACCTGACACGCTGCGCGCTAACTAGTTGCAATTGGGTACGATCCAGTTGCAATTACGCCACTAGACCAATTACAACCAGGGTGGGTGCATTCTCTATACAAAATGCACCCAAGTACATTATAAAATTCCTATATATGGTGAAGCAGTTATGCCAATTTTAATTGCAAACCAGTGATTAGTTTGATGTGAACAAAATATATTATCGTAGTTTTTTGTGTTATCTCATTTGCTTATGTCTATAATCCTTTAGTTCCGATACAAATTGCAAGTTGTACTAGTTTTGTCTTAAGTTAAACTTCTCAAAATATGTTTATATTATAAAACTAAATTGATGTATTGTCAATGTATATTTCAAGATGATTTAGTGAGGCTGCTTTGATATATAAGATGTTGATCCATACCCCGATAAACTTATGCACTACTGAAAACAGATATTTGAATTATATTAGACTCCCGATTAATAGAGACGTGCATTATTAGAAGCAGCCTATGTAAATGGTAAGATGGTTTTAGGCAAACGCACATATCTGCTAATGATTTACGGAAGAGGGCATCCCTAATAAGAAGTCCGTTTCCGTTAATGGACCATTTAAAAAGGAACGTCCTAGCATGTCCGCCTTTGTTAAACAATTAACAGAGACAAAATATCTAATTAGGTGACGAACTTTATGTCAAAATTGTCTTAGGATGTGACGGTATAATCTGGCAGTCTACTATGGGACGGGTATCCCCACAATGGTAGATTGATTTGGACAGGAATCGCATGACCCGGAGCAAGTGGTAACGCTGGGACATAAGACATAGATTTATACAACTTCGGGCTGTCTAGTCGGCGTAATGCCCTACGTCTTTGGGGGATTGTATTGCGCCATATATATGCTTAGGTATGGGTATGTTGTGGATCACGATGTAAATGGGTCGGGAATGGATCAACTGGTTGCGCGACCCAGACTACCAATAGATTTTTGTTTTAGTTTTGGGTTGGCCCAACAAATCATATGGCCTGACCCAACTGACCCAATGGGTCAACCAAAAACGTCCGTGCTTTGGAGATGCGAACGCGCTCCCGTCCTCGTAGCGCTCTCGCTCGCACGGCGCCGCCGCCGCCTCGATCTCCCGGCCCCGAGCACCTCCGCCTCCGCCGGCCATATATCAGAGCTCCCCTTCGCAAACTCTCTCCATTCATCCCTCCAGCAGCACCTCTGGTCTCTTGTGCGAGAAGATCGACCCGCGCCGCCGCCGCCGCTGAAGGCCGGCCGCTGGCGCCCCAGCCCCTTCTCCACCCTCTCCAAGCTGACAAGCTCCCTTCCCTCGCCCTCCCCTCCTCCAGCCCCCTCTGCTAGGATAGTTGGGTCCCGCGGCGGCCTGATGGAGAGGCGCGCGGTTGGGGCGGAAAGAAGAGGCGCTGCCGGCGATGCTTGGTGTACAAGCACGATCGGCGACGCCTGCAGAGGGCGAGGTCGACAGCAGGCTGGGGACGCGGTCCGGCGACGGAAGACCACGACGAACAAGGCTTTGTGCTGCTGTCACGCCGAGGAAGAAGGACTTCGACTACAGTATTGGGTTACCCAAATGACCCGTTGGGTTTGGCACTACCGGGTCACTACATTAGTTTGGGCCAGCATAGTGGGTATTTGCACTAGAATTTTCATTTTGGGTACCGGGTCACTGGAGGTCGACCCAGAAAAATCTACATCCTTAGTTGTGGAGTTGTAGGATCTATCTAAGTTTGTCCTCCTAGGGGTACCCCTACCTTCTCTTGTATACTTCGAGGGGTTGGGTTTACATAGCATGTCCCATAGTCGGTTACAATATGGAAACTCTAATTGGATTACATATACATAAGCAGTCCCAGTTGAGCTCTATCTTTTATCTTCCTTGTGGTACCCCGGGGCTATATCCCAGAGAGGATGTCCGCCTTTGTTCATAGCTTTATTCTATGAATTTAATGAAGACGTAGTTTATATCAATGTGTGAAGATAAACGTAATACACAACTTCAATGCAACTACGCGGCTAGACCAATTACAGCGAGATAGGGTGGGTGCATTCTCAATACAAAATGCAACCAGGTACACTAAAAAATTTCTGATAAATAAATAATAAATATTGTGTTTTGGGTATTTGAACTCTTTATTCTTTTTGGCCCTTTCCTAATTCCTTTTCCGTATAAGTTTCGTGACTTTTTTTGTTTCTTCTTCTTTTTTCTCCCGTTTCTTCTTATAAATAGAAAGAATAAATAAAAAATATTGTATTATGGATATTTGAAATATTTATTATTCTCAAATGAATAAGTATTTCAATCGCTAAGTTGTTATAATCTTATTTTGGTTAGGAAAAAATATAATACTAGTAGAAACTGATTAACCAATAGTCTAACTAATCAAATCATGACTGAAATCTTAAGCAGTTTGTCATCCAGTTTAACCTATATCTATGTGTTATATTTAGATAAAGAATATTGAAGAATGAAAATTTCTTGTTCTGTTCCTTCTAGAAACTCACCTCCGCTCCTTCTCCACTTGTCGATAGAACTAATTAATCCAATTCCCATAAGACAACCCTACCGCCTTACACCTTGTGTGTCGTGTATGCGACCCAAATTCACAATCTGTTGAATTAGAACAACTCACGTCTAACAACAATATGAAGTATGATTCCAAGAAGTATTGTGTTCCGTTTCAACGCACGATCATGTTTGCTAGTAAATAAAAAAAAACAACAGGTTCAGACTTAGGCGTTTATGCTCTCGGAAAGCTTTCATTTCACATTTATTATCTCCGATAGTGGGAATCAAAATCTTGCCCCCCACCCCCTTCTTACTTGGTCACATATTCCCATCCTAGGTCGCTATCCTGTATCCACTACCGATCAATCAGTTTGGCAGAGCTCTATATCTATGGGGTGTTTAGATGCAAAAAAAAGAAAAAAAAATTGACGTAAATGTCACATCGGATGTTTGACCAAAGGGGTTTTCTGATAAAAAAAACTAATTATGGAACTCGCCTGTAAATTGTGAGACGAATCTATTAAGACTAATTAATCCGTCGTTAGCACATGTTTACTGTAGCAATTTATTGTCTAATCATGGCCTAATTAGACTCATTAGATTTGTCCCACGATTTACAGACTATTTGTGTAATGCGATTTTTATTTCAGCTACATTTAATATACCATGCATGTGTCTAAACATTTTTTTTGGTGTGAAAATTTTGCATCTAAACGTATGCCTATTCTGTTCATTTAAGACACCCTATATGTGGATTTCCTAGAGCTGATCATTTGTTGCTTTAGAGAATTCTGAATCAGAACTTGTTCCTTCTGCTATATATCACTACTACAGAAACGACTTTCAGTACCGGTTGGGAAGCCAAGTTTAGTACCGGTTGTAGAACCGGTACTAAACTTTCGAGACTAATGTGTCTCGTCATTTAGTACCGGTTCCACAACCGGTACTAAACGGCGCAGTTTAGTACCGGCCGGTAACACCAGCTGGTACTAAATGACTTTACGCCCAAAAAAAGGAAAAAATATTTTAAAGTGCCGGGAATTTTTCACGCGTAAATGTGCGAACGCGGCCGCGAGGATTCAAACCCACGACCTCCGGCCTCGCGCGTAGCTTCCTTACCATCTCACCTATGCATCACTTGTAATTGAGTGGGAGATGCATTCCTTTTAAAGTAACCAGTGGAGACTAAACGGCGCGTTTAGTACCGGCTAGTGTTACAAACCGGGACTAAAGTGGAACGTCATTTTAGTACCGGATTGTAACACTAGCCAGTACTAAAACAGCCATTTAGTACCGGACCGGTACTAAATGACGCCATATATAGTGTGAGCGGTGCCAGGATCAACTTAACGAAAAATCAATATAAATATTTAGCCGAAAAAAAGAGAATCTACTGTATGACAATATAATATTTAGCCGAGAATCCAAGCATTCATTTACGACGTTATAAATACCCCCTTGTGTCCCATCCCTTCGTTCATCCATCCAAAATCATAGGCCCATTCCGATATATTTTCCTTTTGACTCATCATTATCACAAGCTACTACTGTAGAAAGGAGATGTCGTTCATTCCTCATGATTCACCATTGAGAGGTTGTGCAGCCGCCTTTCCACAGCCTGTAACTGCAAACGACAGCTCTGCAGCGCGAAGCCTGGTGCAGGCTGTCTCCCAACATAATGGTGTTGTCATATACAGAAGTAGCAATAGGGAAGAACACGACCTCACGCACCATGTGTTCCGTTGGAACACGATAGATTATAGGCATGTCTTCGAAAATGGATTCCAAGCCAGGCCTCAGGGTGACACTCCCAACGGCACCTACTACGATTTGGATCACTATGTGCATCAAGCAGGTAGTCCTCTTGACCAGACTAGGCCTGTAAACCATGTCTTCATTAGCACCACCCTAAACTCTGGCTGGCGTCCTACCCCTTCAACAACGATACTCCCACAAGGAGCTGAGCTTGAAGTCTATCGTTATGAGATCTATGCTCCTGGTGGCATTTGGGTGAGGCAGACCCTTGGGAATAGATACCGGTACCCTGCTCAAGACGAGGTTGCCTTCGTTCGTGGAATTGCACCTCAGTACATTCGCTCTGCCCAATTATTCATCGTCACTCGTGGACGAGACAACCCAAGGTTAGTACCTAGTAATTCAATTATCCTTAGTTTGTGCAATTAATAAAGAGAAGTTTGTGAGTTAATTGCATGAGCAACATTAAATCATACAATGGTGAAATAGTTGTCATGTTGTCCTAAATTTTTCCTTACGAAGCAGTTGCTTCATGAAACAACCACCTCTTTCAATCTCTCGTCCACGGCATAATAAAACAAATCCTTGCAAGTACACTTGTTATAGCATGGCACATGATATGCATCATTATTTCGAGTTTTATATTTTTTCCAATATTAATAGTGGTAGAAATGAGTAATTTAGAAGCATATATAGGGATAATTTATATATCTTTTCATAATAGTATATGTTATCAATTAACGGGTTTCTTAATAATGGTAGCGGTAGATAGTTTATATGAAAATTTAGATAGCTGCCTTATTTTTTTCTTAAAAATGGTGTATATATGAGTAATTTTATATGCAAATTATTAGTCACTCTACGTTTTCTTCCATAATTAATGACGGAAGTGGTTAATTCTGATGCAGATTTGGTCATTATTTTATGTTATTTTTATACTAGAAGAGGTAAATAGCTTCTAAAGATCTATTAATAATAATAA
The DNA here is from genome assembly GCA_015476505.1 of Urochloa ruziziensis. Lineage (NCBI taxonomy): Eukaryota > Viridiplantae > Streptophyta > Magnoliopsida > Poales > Poaceae > Urochloa > Urochloa ruziziensis. Next base: position 18,923 of record WEIB01000095.1, read on the forward strand.
TTATCATTATTATTATCAGTGATGATTAGAATAGGTGGGATACTTCCATCGTGTAACTTCGGTATTAAGGTTGACGATAGAAAACATATTTCAATTAGTAATTATTAAATTATATTTTCAATTTTTCTTAGTGAACGTTTCATATATTTTTTGTAAAAATTTGATTGCCTGCGACTTCATTCAAAAATAGGCTATTGTCATATGAATAATCCTTCCACACATATAGTTTAGTTTACACTTCATCAATTTCAACTTATCATTAAATTGTTCTGACTTTACTAATACATAGTTTTTTATACACTTAGAAAAATATGTGTAGATACACAATAAAAAATATACACTTAGAAAATCCAAAATAACTTGAAATTTTGAATGGAAGGAGTAATATTAATAGTTATCTGCTCGATAAAGTATTAATATCATCACTTTAAATAAATAGGGCTTACTAACTAACTCGTGCTGTTCAAGGGTTCTAAAACTTCAAATTAATGGCTTCAAATAGCAGATAATATGGATCATATACACTTAATTAAATTTCATCTTTTTCCTTTCTAAATTTGTTGCACAGGTATCTAAGTTGGCGCAGAGCGGATCGCACAATAAGAGTAAACCTGCGTTTCAATCCACAGTCGCATCCGCGAAGGATGCACACCATACGTAGGCCTATATTTGACTACCGTGATGAGAATGGCAATTGTCCGCCTCTAACCATCACCATTTGGAGAGGACAATTGCCCCAGCAGGACAGGAGAGAGAAAAGAGATGCTGACTCTGATAGCATTTCTGAATGGTATGCTGGTAGTGTAGCAGATTCAGCTAGTTACATAAATGCTGCATTCCGTTCATCTAGGACAAATGAAGCATACTTGTTCATGCAAAACGAGTATGTGCTGGTGAATTATGCTCCTGGAGGAAGGGGAGACAGGATTGTGCATGGGCCACTTCTTATTTGTGATGGGTTTCCATCACTTAGTGGCACGGCATTTGGTGAATACGGAATTGACTGTGCCTTTAACAGTAAGTTTGGCAATGAAGCATTCATCTTCTCTGGGAATCTATGTGCCCACATAGACTATGCTCCGGGGACCAAAAAAGTCACAATTCTCAATGGTCCTATGACAATCACTACTATGTTCCCCTTCTTCAACGGTACGGTCTTTGCGGATTCCATTGATGCTGCATTTACATCAACCGTGCTGCACAAAGCTTACTTATTCAAAGATGACTCCTATGCACTTATAAACTATAATTCCAAGACTTGTGAAGCCATCCGCAAGATTCGTGATGGCTTTAATGGCTTGAGAGACACCATGTTTGAAAGTGGAATTGAGGCAGCTTTCGCTTCTCATCGGACGGATGAAGCTTACATTTTCAAAGGAGACAAATATGCACTTATCAACTTTGCCCCTGGTTCAACAAAAGACCATATCATTGGTGGCGTGAAGCCTATCACTCCCAATTGGCCTTCTCTTCGTGGAATATTGCCCCGCAAAAATCGTGGGCTTGATGATCATGATCACCACAACCAAGCACAAGCGCACCCAGCACACGATGAACTTTGAAGAGACATTCCTATGGTATAATGACAATAAAGACATCCATTATATTGTACGAGGATGTTTATGTTGTCCGGTATATATATGATGATGGTAATAAAGACATCCATTATAGTGCACAAGGATGTCTAGAGAGAGAGAGTAAAGATGCTAATAAGGAAATTCACTATATTGTACAAGGACGTTTATGTTGGCCAGTGTATATAAGTTGATGGTAATAAAGAAATTTGTATACTATCGTGTCCCAAAATTATAATCATATTTTGCACTGAGAAAGTTATCTTATAGTCCATCGATCTGTCCTAGATTAGAAGACACAACTGCACAAACCACCTTTAGTACTGGTCAGGAACCCCATTTAGTTCCGGTTCGTGACCCGGTACCTGTTGGTTGTTACTAAACTGCGTGCCTCTACCACGCGGCAGGACTTGCAGTTTAGCAGGACTAGGCCAACGAAATTTGGGGCCTGTATAAACTATAAAATGAGCCCTTTTTTTAAAAATATAAAAGTGCATCAAAATTTTAGTTCATATTCTCCCTCCATATAGGAAATAGAAGTCATTTTAGACAACGACACGGTCTCTAAAACGTAATTTTGACTTCTTATTTTTACAAAAAAAATTCTTTAAAAATTAATATATGTATACTTTTATAAAAATATTTTTCAAGACAAAACTATTCATATGGTTTTCACATTTCTAAACTCAACGAATTAAAAATTATTTATGATTTATATTCTCAACGTTTGACTAAAATCTTGTCCAAAATGACATCTATATTATATGCGGAGGGAGTATATACAAGGACCTGCAGAATTAAAATTGAAGAAAGAAAAGTCCACCTGATTTTGAGTTTTACACTTTTTATTTAACTAGCCAACGTGCCCGTGCGTTGCAACGGGCTCATACTGTAGACTTATTCAACGGCCGCATCGTCCATCTTAATTCCTTTTAGAATCAAACTTTGTACTGTGCCTAAACATGCTATGATCTTGCAAACACATGCCATTTAGTAAATATGTTTGTAGCAATGCAAGGTCAATATGTTTTAAAATATAGTATTTTTATAAATTTTTGCTTGCATGATGTTCAAGGTCAATGAGATAATGATCGATCGTGTGGAAGAATGGTTGTGCTTGCAATACGAATTATGTAGGAGGCGGAGGGAGGTTTGATACTGGAATTCAAATCGGATTAGTAGATACGATTGACAGAGATATAATTGGTAAAGATTTCTTTTCGCTTCGATTCCGAGTCAGGGTAGACTTCAATTTAGCTGGGCAGCCCAATGCGGTAAAGATTTCTTTTCGCTTTGATTCTGAGTCAGGGTAGACTTTAATTTAGTTGGGCAGCCCAATGCCGCAAAAGCTTCTGACTCCGACTTTACAATGACTTCTAAACTTAGTCATTAGATCAAGGCCCACCTGTGAATGACTAATGATGAACGAAACCAAAAATTTAGGGAAGAAATATTGTTTGCTTTAGTAATATAGCAAGTGGCTCGTGCGTTGCTACGGTAAAATAAAATAAATTTATATTTTCACATTGTGAAATTTTCATTATCCATTTAACTTTTCTACTATGTACGTTTTGGAATGAATGCATATTACTTTTTCTTCAAGACGAATCATTATATTTTCAACGTGATCTCTAATGTTTGAAAGTTAGACATGCATGGACAATTTAAAATATTATTATTATGGACCCATGTGCATTCTTTGCTAGCTAAGAATTTTTTTATGCCATCAAAGTGACTATATTTATTGTCCAGTAATTTCTAAACCACAAACAATCAATGTGCATTGTAGATGGTAGGAAGGCCGCCTCCTAAGCAGGAGATTATGAGTTCAAACCCTACCTCAAACGTTATTTTTTGAAGAGTTTTGAGCGGTTGGATTTTTCCTTTCACCTTGGCGCTGGTTCACGTGGAGGGCCGGGATCCGGCTGGTTTACGGGGGTGGGATTTTTCTGGGGTCGGTTTTTTTTTCCCGGGTTTTCACCTTGAGGCGCGGGTTCACGGGAGGAGATACGGTTTTTGACAAGAGGACCTTGGCGCTGGTTCACGTGGAGGGCCGGGATCCGGCTGGTTCACGGGGGTGCGATTTTTCTGGGGTCGGTTTTTTTTCCGGGTTTTCACCCTAAGGCGCGGGTTCACGGGAGGAGATACGGTTTTTGACGAAGTTTTTTCCGTTTTGGTTTTGGTTACTGTAGACAACCATAAAGGCAGAGACCCTCCTTGCTTTACTATTAGGTAAGGTAAAGATTGTCTTGTCACTTGTTAGGTGCAGGCGTGCAACATTTCCACTTCCAGCAGGCAGCAAGCTTGAGAGCAGTTTTAATTAAAACCAGATACCACGACATTAGATAATATATAAGTATAATAGAGAGTTACATTACTCCTCCAAGATGCCTAGTTTAATTTTTTTAGAATTACACAGTACAACGCAGACGCTCACAACACGCATGCACACTCACCCCTATGAACACACGTACACAAACCCTACCCCTATGAGCATCTTCGAAGGACTGAGCAACCGACAGATCTGGAGATTCTTTAAGTCACCATTCGCACCTCGTTGTCGACGGAAATGTCGCTTAGCACTTAACGCACCAGGATTTGAACCTTGATGGGTAGCATCCCACTGGACCGTCCTACTATTGGACTACAAGCCAATTCGCAGATGCCTAGTTTAATTTGTGTTTCCATATGAGCGAAGTAACAATAAGAAGTCACTGATCAGATTCCAAAATCATTAAATAATTAAGTAACAAATATTAGTGTCTCACCCGACCCTAGGTGACTAGGTCCTAACTATCAGTAGATCGTGTCAGTCTCTGGTAGCAATATGATCGGTCGAACTATCGAAGTGCTGATAGTAAAATGAGGCCCTGTTCGCCCTCGCAAAAATGAGGCTCCGTTCCTCCGCGCCGTTCGCACGCCCACGCGTCTGAGTTTAGTACCGGCTAGTGCTATTTTTTTCTTTTTCTGCTTGATATTGTTCCTTTTCTTTTTCTTTTTTTTTTCAGTTGTTTCTCTTGTTTTCCTGTTGCGTATGTGTAATGCGCACGAGTACGCAAGTTGGTCAAGTGCACCCACACATATACGTTAATCAACCTAAAATTCACCATTAGGATTTATGACCTCATCGATAAGGAATCCAATGAGCTGCTCTTGAATTGCCTTGACACATTCCGGTTCAATGAGGTCTTCTTGCATTCTCATAATCTGTCACGTGAAAACATTGTTAGTTTAAATCAACAATGAGCATGATGAAAATAATGAATTGTTATTAGTTGTGTTTACGTACTTCGAATTCGGCAGTCATCATTTGCTTTGGACCGCAGAAGCTGTGGATGTACTCGGATACATAGTATCCACACAAATTGTTTCGTTGTTCTATCTCAAGCACTATATGTATATGGGCAAATTGGTTATGAAATATTCGTGATGTTTGAAGAAATGAAACTAGACGGTCAAATTGTAAACATACTTGAAAGTCAGTCCTGAAATAAAGATCGCCCTTCCTGTCTGTTCCTCCGACATGTTGTCCACAGAAGCAAGCCCGTGCTTTGTTCATAACATCTATGGGGCTTTGATACTTTTTCGTGTCAACCTCAAGGAGTCAAACACCGTGACCTTGCCTATATTAACCTCGATACAAAGCGGTATCTAGTGGAATCTGTTCATATACATATGAATAATCAATACGTAAAATTTTTATTACTGACTTGATGAGGGATCTGTCAAATATGTTCAGGACTCACTTGAAGCTGTACGGTAAGAGTTTGAATGGACAGGTATGTTGGTTATTCAACGCGTTGAAGATATTGTTCGCAGTCCGATTTTTGATGGTCCTTAAGTGTCAAATTCGACCGTCAACTCTGGCACAAAGCAAACACCAAACTAGAGATAGGAGTTTAACTCTAACCATTTTCACTAGCCTTGGTGAGTTGTTGACTTCAGGGACACAAGTCTGGCTAACGGGAGAAAGGTGCACAAACGCACAAAAGACTACATCATAGAAAATCAAGGGTCCACACACTAGGGATAAAAAAGGCCAAATTAGGTGAAGTCCAAAAGGATCAGGGCCCACCAAGAGGCCCAACTACCAAAGGCGGTGACCACACGGGTTACCCATGGGGGTCGGTCAACCCACTGGTTCGACTGAACCTAGGCAGGCCCCACGCGCGCCACACTTTGGCGGGAAGATCTCTCACACTCTCCTGAAGGTGGTTGTAAGTTCCAGGTGGCACACCCTAGAGGAAACACACCTCCAAATAATCAGGATGAAGCACATGGATTTTAGGGTCCACAAACCATAGGAAACCGCCAAAACTTACCGAAAAACACGTTATACACCCATTGGGACCCACTTGGCAGCGTCCTGGACGAAAGGCGGTGCGGGGAGGCACTTCTTGGGGTTGGCCTAACCGTGGGTTTGACCGAACCTTGGGTAAGGCCTCTCGGTCCCATCAATCACATGTTATTCGCTCTGGACCTCACTATGGCAGTGCTAGATGTCTTGCCCTTGATCTCCGCCAGCAAACTGATCTACAAGGGCTATATAAGGAGGAGGAGAGCCCCTCTCAACACACACCAAGTAACAACAAGATATACATCAACAGTAGAGAAGAAGATTAAGTAGGGCTACTCCACCTTATAGCTACTTTGTAGCATGAGCATAGGAGTGTGTGAGGAGAAGAGAGGAGAAGAGCCGGATTTATCGGCCTCTTCCTCGACCGTGTACCTCGGCAGGTGCCAATCATTTGCGTAAGTGCCCGAGTTCGTCTATGGTGGTAAGTTCTCAGTTCAAATATTCTTTTGTTATTATTTACTTGCGGTCTTATTGTCTGTTCTTGTAGAAGATACTCTAGTAGAGGACCCCTGATAAAGACAGGTAAACCTGTACGATGCTAGAGGAGTAATCAATAGAGTATACATGGTGTCTATTCTAGAGGTTACCTTCGTTTGCTCTGTGCCTCACGGATCGAGAGGTAGATAGACAGGTGGTGACAGGCGTGTCTGTCTTTCGTAGCCCTCCACGTTCGGGTACGATGTAGGCTCTCAATAGCCAGAGGGTCTTGGGAGACCAAGGTCAGATCGGTGTCCGAAGTAAGTGACTAATAGCGAAAGGTTTCTTACCTAGATCCTTTCCCCTTAGACAAACCACATTTGCCCAAGGCCATCCTATCTCTTGTTCTTCGGGCTAAAATAGCTAGAAAGTCGTTACACCTCTGTTCCCTATGAAATATGCGATACTCTGGATACTCTCTGAGTGAAGTTCTACGATGGTATCTCTGTGCACTTACGGATTTATTCGTGGTCATTAATAAATACCAACAAGCATTTCTGTAGTTGTTTTCAAACCTAGTCTACGAAAGGGCATGTAGCCTACTGGTTACGAGAGCCTTAGTAGCATTTGAGGTCCTTGGTTTCACTCCCCGTGAAAGCAAATTTTTCTATGATTTAACGACATTGTGCTTTTGGTGGTATGCGACATTCTCATCGAAGCGAGGTGCATGTGGTGACTTAATGCGTTGTTGGTGTCTATATTGTACTGTGTAATGAGCAAAAAAAATAATTGTCTCGTTCTAGAAATTTCTAGTAAATTAAATTGTGCACTTGTTTTCAAAATCATAGTGCATGATTGAATTGGATTTTATTTGATTTTAATAGGATCTTAAATAGGGTAAATCTAAAAACCAAATCCTAAATCAAATAAAAAAACTAATATAACCCTAGCCCACACCAAGCTAACCCAACCGGCCTGTTGAAATCGTTTTCCTCACCGCACGGGGCAATGGGCCAAACCATCCCAACAACTCACCAGGCAAGACAACCCAGCTCGATGGCCCGCGCCCGCTTCCCTCTCTCCCTCTCACCGACAGGTGGGCCCCGCCTATCATCCATAACCTTCCCCCTTTGTAGTTCACCATACCCCAGCTGCCTCGCCTGGCCCTCCAAGTCTCGCCCCCGCATGCACCCACTCTCACCTCATCCACTACCGTACTGGAAACAAGCTCCTTACCGTGTGTTCAGGCCATTGCCGTGTGTATTTTATCGGATGCACAACAAATAGTCTTTCACACACGGTAAACAAAAACACACGACAAAGAACCTTTGCAGTGTGAGTCTTTGTCATGTGCTTTTTTTACCAGCACACGGCAAAAACTGCCTCCCTCTCGGTTCCCACGCCCTGGCCACACACCCCGGTTCCCACGCCGCCCTCCCTCCCCCCACTCACGCCCCAGCCCCACACCCCCCCCCCCACACTCACCCTCAATTCCCACGCCCCCGCCCCACACACTGCTCCCTCTCCCCCTCGGCCTTATCTCCTCAGCTCCCATCCACCCCATGCCACCGCCCCCTCCCCCTCTCTTTCTCCCTCCTTCGGTCTCTCTCCACAGCGACGGGGCGAGGAGAAGGTGCGGCGGCGGGGCGAAGACCTCCTCCACCAACGGCGGCCGGCATGGCCTACTCCTCCATGTCGGCCCCGCGCGGATCTTGGCCCCCATGGATCACGGCGGCGGCAGCGGCCAGATACCACACTGGACGGCGGCCGGCGCGGCGGTGCCCGACTCCTCGACGCACGGTGGCCTCCATCGCAGGCATGAATCTAGGCGCGTGGCGGCAGTAGCGGCCTACGTGGCGGCGCCAGCCTCCTCGACGGCAGCGGGTGCGGATCTCGATGCGTGATGGTGGCGGTGGCCGGATCCCATGCTGGACGGCGGCCAGCGACAGTGGCGCGCGTGAGGTCCGGGTGGCCGACAACAACGGTAGCGGTGCGACCTTGGGTGTGCCAGCGGCGGGGGCCATCAGCAGTTGCGTGGGACCTGGCCTCGGCCGGCTGCCGTGTTTTTTTCTTAAAAAGCTTTGCCGAGTGTCCCACCTAGCACACGGCAAAGCTTTGCCATGTGCCCGATAAAGGATGCGCTTTGCCGAGTGCAACACACGGCAAAGCCTTTGCCGTGTGTAAAAGGGCCTTTGTTGCGTGCCAGGAGCGACTTTCTCAACGACGACTTTGAAGACTAGGCTCGCATCCCTCGCTCGAGTTGACGTGAGGTCTTAGAGTTCACTACTTTTGTATCATACAATGGTTTGCCTTGCTTGATTCAGGCCCTGTTCGGAAGCCTTTGGATTCCAAGAACAAACTTTTTATTATAATTGAGGAAAACTTGGATGGCTCACATCGACCGAGAGCGGCCGATCCGATGGCCACAAAGGTAGGAGGAAAATGGAGGAAATCAGATGGAGGAAAAAATTTCCTCCATGTATCTCTATGATGAGTGGGCCTTGGAGGAAAAAATTTCCTCCACTTTCCTCCACAAATGTGGGGATTACGACATGGCAATAATTGCATTTTCGTAGTTCTTAATTTTTAACAAGGGTAGAACGGTAACTCCATAAATGTGAAAATAATGTTTGGAGTAATATAGTTAAGATGTACCATTCATGTCCTATAGTTTTTCTTAATTTTTTTTAAGAAGAGGGCGGTTAGGGTTCGTCGTAGGGCGACAGGGTCGCTGCCGCCGAGCTCGTGGTTCCGCCGGCGCCTGGGACCTGCCCCTCAGCACCCTCCGACACCCCTCACCTGGCCGGCGTCCGGCCGCTCGCTCATCTCCGCCATTCGACCGTACTCGCGCCGCCGGCAGGTTCGCTCGCGCCGCCAGTCCACCGTCGTCGCCCGGCGCCGTCAGCTCCTCTCCCGGCGTTCCCTCTTCAGATCCGCGCATCGGCGACATCGGAGGCGCCGCTGCAGCCCCGGATCCGCCCCTCACGGCCGCCAACCCTTCCATTTCCACCACCACCGAGCTCCTCCACTCCGCCGATTCGATTCGTCACCACCGGTAAGCCGCCGGTCGATTCCTTGCAGATGCAGCTCCCTCGCATATCCCTTGACTTCCTCCTTGCCTTCTTCTAGTGAATATCGAGTAGGATTATGCTTGTCTATGGTGTTAATCTCACACTAGGTTCGTAGTATCAGTATGAATATCGAGTTCTAGTGAATTAGCTTATCTGACAGTATTGAGTAGTTCTCAGTGGATAGACACGTTTATATTAAGGTGAATGGCAAAACTATTGACTGGTGATTACATATTTAGAAAACAGAATATTAGATTAATATTATCATTTAAGAAGTAATGTTACCCACAAAGTTGATAGGAAATAGTGAATAAAAATGTATGAACATGTACCATGGAGGTTCAACACTAGTTGATGTTTCAGATGATGGTTTGTGCTTGTGTTTCGAAGGGAGTGGTGATGGCTTGATGGACACTGCAACGGTGAGTTGTAGCATACATTAGGCATTTTTTTCTATTTTCTGCTCATTTAATTATCTATTTGTTGTTGTCACTTGCCAACCAAATTTGAACAGGATGCAATGGTATTTGATGTCAGTCAAACTGCTGAAGTTGCCTAAGTGCATCACCATGTCAGCATTCCCTTCTTTGAGGTGTCGATCACATGTCCTGCAAAGTAGGTTCCAAATGTATGACATAATAGTGCATCAATGTTTCATGACATGTGATGTAGTAGTTCAAGATCACATGTCATAACAGTTACTTATCCTATGAGCTGTTCAAGATGCCTAGCAGTCAAGTACTATAAGAGGCAGTATCAGCCTAATTTATAGTTTACATGCTTGATTAGGCTTTTCAGACCCATTTGGTTTGTAACTCTCAGTCTCAACAGCTTTACATAAACGTGCTAGGTATCATCATTCATTTGGAGGAAACTCTCATGGGAACTCTTTGTAGGTACACCTCTTTCATGTGAACTTGAGAGCTTTATTTTTTCCTCTCTCTTTGTAGTCACGCTACCTTCAATTCCGTGACTGCCCTGTGCAATGGGGATGGTGCAGGGACCTACAATCCTTCATTTTTGTATTTAGAAGCCATAATAGGTGCCTCTTATCCATTAATCTTACTGATATTTTCTTTTGTCAAAATGGTTGGAAGGCTTGTTCTAATGGTTGCCCTTTTCATCTCGCTGCACAGGATAGTTCTTGAACGTCCTGAATATGGTTATGCTACATACTTCTTTGAGGTTGTGCAATCACTGCCAATAGAATGGCAGATCCGTAGGCTGGTTACTGCAATGAAGCTAAGTGGCTGTGGAAGGACAACTCTTATTGAAAACAGGCCATTGATGGTAAGGCTTCTTGCTGCGCATTTGAGCTTCTTAAGGCTTTAAAAACTGGTTACAGTTAAGTCACCTTACCTAGTAACGACTATATGGTATAACTGGGCTGATTGTGTGACCTAACCAGTAATTACGTGGTAACAAGTAGAGGCACCCTCTCCATGTGGAATGCAAGTATATGGCCTAGTAGGGCCACTGATTTTTCTTTTTCAGTTTCTTCGCGCTATCTTGTGCTGCTGATTATGGTTACCATATATGTAGATATGCTAAATTTATATGAACCAGTAAGGACTTGATGGGTGAACTGGAATGCATTTTTTTACTTGTTTATTTAATCCTGGTCCAACTCATCCCATGTATGCAACCTCCTCATGCAAACAAAATATTGAGAACCCTTGGCATTCCTTGCTGTAAAGTAGTGAAGATGAATTCTTTTAGTTATCCATTATAAGATAGAGTATACTAAGTCACATTGTTTATGATTACTCTAGACCAATGCGTTGGTGACCAGGTGTGCTAGGTTGATAAATGAGAGCTCATGTCTTGTTACTTTGTTCTGCCTCCATTATACGTTTCAGGTTGGTGAAGATTTAACTGAAGGCGAGGCACATGTTCTGGAACAATATGGATGGATAAGAGACACTGGGCTTGGCACAATGGTCAACTATCGCGACCGAGTGGTCCATGACAGGTGGACATAGAAAAGTGTTGCTGATTGGAGGGCGAAGATAGGGAAGCTTCTAATGAGTGGCTATGCCGAGGGCCAATCAATCACAATTCATGGTCCCAAGAAAATAGCGGACCTGTTGGAAACTGCTGGGGATGCTGAAATTGATGTAAAGTTGGAGGATCCTTTTTGATAGATCTGTTGTATATAGGTACAATATGTACTTTGTAGCCCGTAGTGCCGGATGCATCCAAATAAAGGTTGTACAAAAGTAGACATGTAACTTTCACCAAGTTAAACTTATCTGACTTTGACTAGGCTAGTGATGAGAAGCCATGTAACTGTTGTTGCCAGGACGGTTTAGGCCAGTTGGATATACTTGGTCAGGCTATATGGGGCACGCATGCCCCTGAGTATTTGTAATTTGAGTCTGGTGTGCTTGTATATTTGTAACTGAATTCATTCGTTAGTTTTTTTCAATAGAAGTAAAAAAATTCTTTCTGGTCAGTTTCGTAGCTGTAAAGCAAATGTAGGTATCAGATTAAACTTCTTATATGCCAGTTTTATAGCTGCCAAGCAATACCAGGTTCTATTCCTCAGTCTCTTCTGGATGTGCTCCAGTACTACAGTAATTTTTCTGGATAACCTTCACTTCGTATTTTCACTAAATTAGTATCTCAGAATTGACACAAGTCAATGTTAACATCAGAAATGGATTCACCACCAATAGTTGAAAATCATAATTTATAAATTGACAGGCTACTGTCTCACAAGACCATTCACAAGACCAAGGAAATTTATGACAGATATATCATCCATACAAGAAACTCAACCGCCAAGGCATGTATACATGTAAATTTTCTCAAGTTGCAGCAGCTTAAAGGTACCATATCAGAAAACATATGTCATCACCACAAATTTTCAGAACTGAAACTGAATAGCTCAATATCATAATTTATAAATTGACATGCTTCTGTGTCACAAGACCGAGAGGGTGACAAATACTACTGCTACATCTAGAGGAACAGACAGCATCCATAGGCCAACGAGCAGTGACAGCAGCAATGCCAAGTTAGGCTGACGACGACGAAGAAGACTTCCCTATTGACCCGCAATGGCTTGGTGGGCGAGAGCTCCATGCATCACTCGACAACCTGCAAAACAAGTATCAGGCACGACAGGGTCAGGAGAGAGGTTTGGCCACCATCATTTTCAAGAGAAGCCTAGGAACCTAAGAAGTATAAGATGGCAGTAAAACCTATATCAACCTACTGAATTCCTGAAAACTGAATGTTCATTGATCATAGGACGACATTAGAATTAACAATATATCAAGTGAAACTGTCACTATATTAAGTGGTTAAGTGCTTAAAAGTTGAGATAATTTTTGAAGACTAAGTCTCTTATATATCCTACTGACTACAGAAACAACAAACAAGATATATGCTAAAAAGATCTTGAGTTCTTGATAAAGGAAACAATAATTGTTTTTTTAACAACAGAATAGTTCAGCACTCTGTAACTGACTACCCCTTACTTCCAACCTTACATTACTGTCACCGGATGATTATTGCAGTAAGATGAAGTGGTATGTGCAGTGCTGATATGATAGAAGTGTATAGTAATCAGAGCATGAAAAACTATAGTTAAGACACTAACTTGCCATTGCTTCTAATTGTTGGCAAGCCTGGCTTCAACCTTCCTTTTGAGATCATCGATAATCTTTTTGAGATCATCGATAATCTTGGACATTTTGTATATCTTCCTTGCTTGGTAGATTTGTTCACTTTTCAAAGCAACGATACTTTTTTTTGTACGACGGACCTTCCGTTTAAGCATCTGCAATTTACGTGACTGAGAAGAGCAAACTTAACTTAAGAATATTGACAAAACTAATGCCTATCCATACATGTAGTAATGCGGCATGTGGATTGTGTAGTACAAAATTAGATAATATTTTAGATGCTTCAGTCTTCATCGATTAAACAGGACAGACAGACATAACAGTAGAGAATCTGCCAGCACAGTTGGAGGTTCCAATTAGACATAAAAACGTCTAGAAGTTGAAATAATTATAATAAAAATATTTGAGATGATTCAGTCTTCATCGATTAAACAGGAGAACAGTGATTGAGGAAATAAAATCCACACTACAACTTCCCCTAGAACTTGGGTGAAATTGCAAATCTTTGCAATGCATAGTCAACATGCTATCCTTCAGAAAGGTATTCATGAATTATGGTGACCATCAACAAGGATAGAAGAAAAATAATGTTCAGCACAGGTCAATTTGGTTGCCATGCACACACCAACAATATTTATCAGAATTCTAGCTAAGTCATGGCTACCTAAATTGTGGGAAAAGCCAGGAATGCAGGATCCAAATATTTGATAGAATGTCATGAACATACATGAACATTGACTTAAAAATTCGATTTTTGGGCAGCATGCAGCAGTATCTGGAGATGCCAACAGTGTTCCGCATTCAGCATTAGGTAGAGCAGCAAGCATTAGAACATGAGGCTGCACGAGAAATGTTAGTTACCTGTTATATCACCCCTTCAATCAGGCAGGAAAATGAATAAATGTTTTTCTGATGATCTGCTACAATTGCTAATGCACTGTCCATCTTTGCTTCTGCATCGTATAAGGGCTGATAAACTACTGAGGCATTGTCGTAATTCTACCATATTAGATTCTAGTAAATTTGGGATCATATTATAGTGACTTGATCACACCATTCTAGTAAAAGCCTGTGGTAACTTGATAAACCATCATATTAGTTTTGGTAGACTATTTAATGCTTCTTTGCAAATTGCAATTCCAATGTATTAGATTCTAGTAAACTAGGCATCAATATGTTAACTTAATTATGCCATATTGATAAATGAAATAGTGGTAACTCGATGCCACCATTCTGTTATTGATACCAGACTTAAAAATTCGATTTTTGGGCAGCATGCAGCAGTATCTGGAGATGTCATGAACATACATGAACATACATACAACTTTCTACTTTGGTGCCCCAATATTAATTTTGAAGAAAAACTAAAAACTTCTAATGTTGTGATCTGAGGAGGAATTGTGAGAAAGCTATAATCCTAACAATTGATCAAATATCCCATATAACATAAATTCACCATTTGTCAATGTTCTACTTCAACCCATCAGCAGTACATGGGAAAAATCATACTGATTGAGAGGACTTCGAAATTGTTCTTTGAGATCAAGAATTGCAATTTTAGGCCTAGTGATTTAGGAGATATAGTGTGGTCTCTATGGCTATCGGTTTCTGTCAAATTTTCAGAACAGTTTTAGATCTTTGCAGTCTTGGACAAACTTAGTGGCCGAATTGCCATGGTCAATAGTTGCAAAAGTTGTAAAAGGATTACCTCATAATCTGAGACGTCGTCGTCGGAACTCGAATCCGAGATACCACACCCCATGACGCATCTGCGGACCTCTTCGCACCAGCAGTTGCAACACATCGCGTTCGGGTTGCCGAGGCCACCGATTGGAGACATGCATGGAGAGAGATTCATTGCACAGTTAGGGCATAAGTAATGCGTGCATCTGCTTTGGCACCGAGTGCATGGGGGAGGCCGCATCCCCTGAACGACTGTGATCTGTTGCTGGCGGCGATCTGCCATCTCGATCAGTCGGCAGGAGAGATGCGAAGTGCGTGGGGGATGGGGAGGGAGGAGAGATGGGAGTGCGTAGGGGAAGAAGGGGCTCAACCGAGGCGGCTTGACTCACCTTATAGCGCGGAAGGGCGACGCCGGGCGCAACGGAAGTTGCTTGTGATCCTAAATTAGCGGGAGAGCGGCGGCGGAGGGTCAAGGATCCTGGTCAAGCGCCTTGTAAATCGCGGCTGGACAGTTCGTGGCAGTTACGGGCGTACCTGAGTCTTAAGGCAGGGGACACTCTGTGGCGAGCTCCTCGGGGCGGCAGGATGGATCTCCTTACCAATTCGGCAAGGCCCGGGCTCGGGGCAGTCGAGCTCCTCACGAATCGAGCAAGTCCCAAGCTCGGGGCAGCCAAGATCCTCATGAATCGGGCGAGGTCGGAGCTCTGGGCGGCGGGTGCCGAGCTCCTCTGGTGGCGAGGCCGGAGCTCTGGGCGGCGACGAGGACAGAGATCGGGGCGGCGGCGGGCACAGAGCTCCTCGGGCGGTGAGGCCAGAGATCGGGGCGGTGGGTGCAGGGCGGTGAGGCTAGAGCTCGGGGTGGCAGCGGGTGCCGAGCTCCTCGGGCAGCGCGGTCGATGCTTCTAGCCGGCGGCGGGGTGGAAAGGGAACGCGGAGGGGAAGAGGAGTAGAGAGGAGAAGCTGTGGGCCACCGCTACACGTCACTGACATATGGGCACAAACTGCCCCATCACGTGAAACCGCTATTAAAACCGGGGAGGGGTGAGTTTTGAACGGTATTGAATAGTTTGGGGGTGTATGTTGTCTGGTTTTGTAGATAAAGGATCAAAATCGAACTTTGCCGATAGTTGAGGGTCGAAAGGTCTTTTTCTTTTACCTACCTAATTATTTCATGGTAGTGAAGGATGTGTATGACCACATTCTCAAAATCAATTGACATTTTTATGTCATGATCATACACCAAAATAAGTTGTCCATGAAAGGTTTAAGATTTTTGTACCTAACTTAGGGTAATTTAACATTTAGCCTTCAATGTACCATGAAATAATTAAAAAAAATAGGTAAACTTGGTCAGAAAATTGTACAAATGCACGCAACATCATAGTTTGTCTCCATTACGAAGCCATTAATTTTTCAAATGATCTTGACAAAAGAAGTTTATACATAATGTACAAAATACCTACATCTCCTACATAGCACCACGAATTGGAGCATCCCTGCAACGCTACTCAAAAATTTGAAAGGATTTTGACCATGTGCAACTATACATCCATCACACCCATGAAAGACTCTTACTTATTTACTTGAGTCTATGTGAGACATGTTCATGGTAGTGAAGGATGTGTATGATAACATTCTCTAAATCAATTGACATTTTTATGTCATGATCATACACCAAAATAAGTTGTCGCTGCAAGTTTTAAGATTTTTCTACGTAGCTTAGGGTATTTTGACATTTAGCCTTCAATTTATCATCAAAAAATTACAAAAAAGGTAAACTTGGTCAGAAAATTGTACAAATGTGCGCAGCATCAAACTTTGTCTCCATTACGAAGCCATTAATTTTTCAAATTATTTTGACAAAGGAAGTTTATACATAATGTACAAAATACCTACATCTCCTACATAGCACCACGAATTGGAGCATCCCTGCAACGCTACTCAAAAATTTGAAAGGATTTTGACCATGTGCAACTATACATCCATCACACCCATGAAAGACTCTTACTTATTTACTTGAGTCTATGTGAGACATGTTCATAGTAGTGAAGGATGTGTATGATAACATTCTCTAAATCAATTGACATTTTTATGTCATGATCATACACCAAAATAAGTTGTCGATGCAAGTTTTAAGATTTTTCTACGTAGCTTAGGGTATTTTGACATTTAGCCTTCAATTTATCATCAAAAAATTACAAAAAAGGTAAACTTGGTCAGAAAATTGTACAAATGTGCACAGCATCAAACTTTGTCTCCATTACGAAGCCATTAATTTTTCAAATTATTTTGACAAAGGAAGTTTATACATAATGTACAAAATACCTACATCTCTCACATAGTTTCACACATTGTTAGTTTAACATTGAAGTTTTCCATACTTTGCAACATGTTCGAACTCGTATGAATTTGAATTTTGAACATAACCTTGTGTTCCCTTTTAGATTATGAAATGTGAAGTTTGATTGGTAATGGTTGTGGAAAACAAGTAGTATTCCTATGTTGTACTTATAAGGAACAAGATAGGACATGCAAAAATTATCAAAGAAATGGAAATCTATACTAAACAATAACACCAATGAAAAGATGGTGATTTTAGAAAAATTACAAAAAAAAAATCATCAAATTTGGATTAAGTATGACGGGTTAATACCAGATACATAATTTTATTGCGGATTAAAAGAAGAAATCCGATCTCTTCATCATTCCAATAGAACTGGGCCAATCACGTGGTGCCACCTGGTTGACTTGACTAGAATATGATAAAACTATTAAAAATATAAAATTTCTCAAACACCGAACTGGTGTAGTGGTTTGGTGGCGCCCAGGCTTGACGGAAGGTCACAAGTTCGACTCCCAGGTGCAAACACCGAACTGAGCAATTTTTTTTCGATTTAGGTTATTTCCCGTGTGTTCTGCAAAAAGAAAAAAAAATCGTGTGTCAACCTTGGCTTCGAACGCTGCCCGATAGGGCCAGATCGAGCAGCAATTACCACTGCGCTATGTAAGTAGACTCACTTATGAATGAATCATCTGCATTATGTACGTGAGTCCGTCTGCTCCATCCAACAACCAGCAAACCGTGATGGGCCTGGGCCGTCGAGATTGGGCTGAGGCCATTCTCGGGCGCGACGTGGGGACGCGGGTGGGTACCGTAATTATAGGATCTAGTTCAGGGGTTCCGTTGCGGCTATGTCTCGTCGGCCTCTGCGTACGGCGCCTGTTTGCAGCTCGGCCAGGCACCATGGACACGCCAGGAGAAGCAGAGGGACCCCCCCTACGGCGATCAACATGGGTACAGGTAGCCCTCGTCTCGTCGAACTGCTGCCGGCGCCCGGCGATGCGGCCCGTGCGCCGCCGCATCTCCGCTGACCTTTCTGCCGCGCCATGTCACTTGCGTTGCTCGATTTGTTTGTAGCTATTCCATCTTGAACTGCTGATATATGTGCATATGTGCTTAGTTTCTACGATCAGTATGTTTGTAGCCTGGGATAGCATTTTTAGCTCCCAGTCTTACCAGAGACTTCTAGCTACAGTACTTCATTTTTCATGACTCCGATCCATGATAAGCTAAACCTTGTTGTTTCAAATATTCAGTAACAGTAATTGCTGCATGCTAATCAGGTAGACGTCTAATAGACAATGACATAGGCAATTGCTAATACTGATTTTGAAATGTCAAACATCCCTCCTTCGATCAGTTTAACTAGCACTCGGTTGTTGTAAATAGAATCCTAACAAAAAGGTGTCATCCAAGTCTTATACTAATAGTTATATTGTTTGGAAAAGTTGATGCAGGTGCCAATCGTAGCAATGGTCGTACTAACAAGAACCCAGATGGGTCCAGCAGCACGGTAATTAATCTCCATATGAAGTTTTATTTTCCTTTACGTTTTGACCAAATTATCATGACCAACTGGTTGCTACAGAATCCTAAGATGCGTCTATACCACTCTCCTGTGAGATTTTGTAATGTCGTAAAAAAAATAAAGGATTCTCCACCACACGTAGACCTTATTCAGTCTATTGGATTTGGGGGACTGCTTCTAATGCCTAGTATCCTTTTGAGGAAACACATGCTAAAGGACATTGCAGAAGCATACGACATCAGTAACAGAGGTTTCAAGTTATGTGGTCAAATTGTTAGTTTTCCTCTTGATGATGTCCATAATATATTGGGACTCCAGATTTCAGGCAATGATGTAATGCAACATATAAATGAAAAAATCAAGAGTGAAGATGAAACTGTGCGTAGTGAATTGTTTAAAAGATTTTCCAATGATAACCACAAGCTCGAGATACAAGGGCTGGAAAACATGCTTCATAAAGAACGACCGGCGGATGAAGACTTTATAAGAGCCTTTGTATTGTTCACGATTGGTGTCCTCCTAGCATCAAACACAGGTCCCACCATCCATTGGAGCTATATAGAATCTGTTAGAGATGTAGCACAAATTCCACATTTCAATTGGGGCCAATTTACTTTGAACCATCTGTTGAACTCGTGCACTTCTTTCAAGAATAAAGGAGAAGCAACCCTGAAGGGTAATTTGGTTCTTCTACAGGTCAGTTTTATACTGTACATCAAAACTTTTAAGTATTGTATATTTTCTGACATACGTATTTACTTCACATTTTTAATAGTTTTGGTACTGGGAGCGAGTTAGAGTGGCCAACCATCATGACATCAAGTATGACGAAAGGCCCACCCGACCACCAGTAATGGTATTCTGGAATGAAGAAAATGCCAAGCGCCGACAAACTGCTTGGGAGAAGGATGGGTTAGATGGAGGAACGGTAAGTTTGCAAATATAGCACCAAGATGGTTATGTTGTTACACATATAATTAACAATATCAATTTTTTTAGCTTAATTTGCCCCATGCTTCATTCACCAAACAAAAAAGAGAAGCAATAGTGTCACAAGGGAAACAAGCAAAAGACGCAAACAAGGGTCATAGCAACCTAGAAGTAAGTATGACTTATGTTGAATTATCATCGCTCATTTATGGGCGTAATCCACTATTTCGTAATTTTGTAGGTGCAAAGACTTGAACCTTGGAAGAAAGCAACAAAACTGGAGCTTAAACTAGATCTGGAGAAGAAACTTCTTGAATTGGAACATAAACAGGATTTGAAATTTTTGGATCAGAAGAAGGAATTAGCTTCATTTTCAAACGACAGCATCCTAGAAGATAGGTTGAATAAGCTAGAAGCTAAGGTACTCGCTGATTACGAACAAACGCGAACGGAGATGAAGGTAAGCAGCATGATATTACTCAATGTTACGTACTATCATGCGTAACATGTTACAATGTCTCAACTAACAGGAACTCCGTGAGCTAGTGTGCACACTTATTGACCAAGTTAGATCTCAAACTGCCCATGCTCAGCCACATATGCCTTCGTCTGCACAAGTTCAGCCACCTATGTGTCCATCTGCACATGTTCAGGTATTGTATGTTCTCAAGTCTTATCACTGTTCCTGTTTGTCGAATCTAAAAACAACACAAATTGCAGGCTACTATACGCACACGTTTCCACCAGGTGAAGGATACAATATACGCTCAATCACCAATTGCAAGAAATGATACGATGGTCAATCGACCCCCTACAACGAATATCAAACAAAGAGAGCCGATTATCGATGATGATTACAATACAGGTTCAATTGACAGGGAAGCTGCAATGTTCTTATTGAACAGTTACGAGGGCGCTTGGGTTGTAGACATAAATGGCCATATGATTAAAGCAGGAGAATTGCGCCCAAATGTCTCACAGCAGTTCATAGCAGGAGAAGTAATATTCTTTCACATCCATGTGGTCACTAAAAACATGAGCACACCTAATTTTTACTACATTCACACTTTGCAGGTAATAAATGCATTTGTCCATTTGAGCAACGTTGAGAATGATACAGCGTCATTCATACATACCTTTGATGCTCAAAAGTTGGCAGACCCAAGTTGGGAGGAAAATGATAAATTTAAGAAGCGAATTGCCGAAAAATGTAACGGCAAACATTTGGTATGTAATATTGATTTTGTTTTGTTTTATTTTCTAGGTTCCTATCTCATGATTTACTATGATTTTTGTAAATGTCACCTGTTTGGATTGAAGCCATGCATTCAAACTTGTTTCAATAATTAACTTTCAGGTATTCGTTCCAATGAACATTAAAGGCAACCACTGGGGTGTACTGGTCCTAAACTTTATAAAGAAAGAGGTACAGATCCTTGAATCTTTGAGCATCCGAGATGAAGAACTAGAGATGACATTGGTAAGTATGGACCAACTTTTTTTTACACATCTACAACCGCTTGATCAAACTTCTCATGTATGTAACCAATAACAATAGGTGGAATGCATACAATGTTGCGTCGAATTTTCATCATTGAAAGGCTTGGTTACCTTTGAAAATCCATTATTTAACTTGCGTGACTGGGAAATAGTTCCATATGTAGACATACCGAGACAAGATAACAGGTACACTTTTACTTTTGTATATTAATGATGTAGCTCAGTTACTCATGTCATGCTACTATGTTGCAGCTTTACATGTGCAGCGTTTGTAATACAGTACATTTTGGCATGGGATGGAGATAAAATGGCTCATGAATTCACAAGTGTGAGTGTTAGAGTTATTGTTATTTCCATAATAATGCAAACTGCAATGAGAGGTGCTATGTGACGATGTGCACAACTTTTCTCATGTACAGGTTCAAATGGAAAGTTTTTGCTTCAGGATATGCACGAGGCTCCTACATTCGGATCGTAATAAACTTCGTTTGGAATCATACGAAAAACCGATCACGGTATGTGCATTTAATGCATTTTTACAAAACAAATCGGTTTAGACAGCTTGTTCCATGCTGCACAAACTAAATTTGTTTAACATTTTCTATTCACGAATACTCAGAAGGAAGCGGACGAGGTGGAACAGCCAAATGACCGAGAGGATACTGGTGTAGACGATATTCAGATGATATCGTCTCCAACGGAAACTCGAAGCAAAAGGGAAGCTAATACAGCATCAGGAAAATCATTGACAAAAAGAGGACGAGGACGGCCGCCAAAGACTAGGGTTGATGAAGGATCCGCAAAAGTTACAGGAGTTGAACAAGGTACTGCAAAGGTTACAGGAGCTGCAAATAGGAAAAGAAATGAACCCTCAAGGAGGACAGCTGACAAAGCTCCTCGTACTGTCTTGGATGAATTCAGTACGGAATCTATCGCGAATCGCATTAACAAACGGAAGAAACAGCCAGGAAGGCTGCTAAGTAGCCCTTATCGACCTAAGTAGGTTCAAAATTTACACAAACTTATGCAATTTCTGCTATGACATATGAAACAAAAATGTATGACGAGATGCATTCTTACGAGTTTGGAATGTTAATTGAAATTTGAATTTGGTTTCATGTGTTTGATAGTTTTTCTAATGTATGACCGGCATGACGAACTGCAAGCCCGAGACGTGTAGCAGAAGGAGCCCGGCTTCCTGCGCCGCCAGCTCCCCGCAGACGCGCCGTCGCGTCCGGAACCCGACCCGTTCGGTCCTCCACTTGCCGGACACCCTCATGTTATTCATGTGCGCGATGGTGGACCCCATCCGCGTGCTCTGCGCCGTCCGACGCCTTCGCCGCTCGGACTGGACTGCCGGCCTCTCTTGCTTGCCTAATGGGCCGAGCCCAGCTTCCACGAGAGCTCCAGCCGGCCTTCCCTATCCGCGGCAACGACGCGCACGTCGCGAAACCGCCGGCCGCGTTTTGCTCGCAAAATCCGCGCCTACCACAAGCCGCGGCCCCCGTCCTTTTTTCCATTGGCTTCAGAACCACCTGCCCCTAGAGCCGCCGCCGCCGCTCCCGCGGTCGTCTCGGTTCAGAGTGGTAAGTTGCCGCCGCCGCCGTCGTCTGGGTTCGGAGTGGTAAGTTGCCGCCGCTGTTCTGTTATTCATGTGCGGCACCATCATGGGGCTCTAACACTGTCCGTGAGCCCGTGACTAGACAGCGACGCGAGGAGGTCTGCTCGATCCAGTTCGCCGACGGTCCGTGCCGGCAACAGCTTCACTCTCCTTCTGTTCGTGTTAGTTTTGCCATCGAATCTCCTGTCCATCGCGTGCATGGCCATTATAGCCTTGCCTTACCCTGTCTCGATCTATCCCTGTCTTAGAAATATTCTTCTACCATGAGAGAGAGAGCTATAAATCAACATCATGTGTTTTGATAATCCTTGCATTTTTCACCCACCGTCACTAACATCGCCTTCTCAGCCTCAATCACGAGTAGACAATCTTGAGCTTGTCCTGCTGATTTCTTTATAAAATTCACATGATGATCGCATGGCTTCTTTTTTTTATATATATCAGTGTAGTATAGTATGAATTATGTGTTTTTCACCTGAGCTTGTACTGCTGTATTGTGAGCTTATCCAGCTGATTTCTGTTATATATGCAGTCCATATGAATATGCTAATATGATTGCACATACGAGAGCCCACTACTGCACCGTGCTATTAAGTTTACGATGTTGCTTTTTCATTTTACTTTGAACCTATGACTTATTCTACTTTGTAAATTCTTAGGTGTCATGGATCAACTGAAGAGGTCCCTCCAAGAGATCGAGGAGAAGGCAGCCAAAAGTAAGAAGGAAGTTAACAATGAGTACTCGAAGATCAAGCTTGACCTTACCAAGTCTTACATCCGGAAGATGAAGGAACAAGAACAAACTGAGAAGGACATATCGCTTGAGCGTGTCCAGCTGGAAAAATCACAAGAGAAAGAGCTTTCAGACTTTGCCAAAAGTCTTGAAAAAGAACAGGTTGCCCAGCTGAAGGTAGCGCTATGTGAGCAGGCTGTTATCTTTGCCGGCATTAAAGAACAGGAACGTGCTATTGCAGATAATGTCTGGCGAAAGACCCGTAGAGAAAGAGATGAGATCATAAATAAACACGAACAAACTCTTGATTTCTTCAACAAGCAGGCAAGGTTCAAATTTGAAGAGTTGCAGAATGACGTCTCAAGGTTGAAGGGTATGATTGACAACTTTATCCCCTTGATCGAACAACAGGAGGTCTGTCCCAATAAGAAAGCCAAGGTAACCAAGATAGTGAGCCTGCTGAATGTTTGCAATTTCGCTAGCATGAATAAACCTAGTAATTGATTATGTATTGTCTTTATAGCCATCTGAACCTTTGCTCTTTCAGGTAGAAGGTGAGATCTGCATACCAGAAGGAAGTCTGTTTGTATTAATGGACAACGAATGTGACTTGGTATATGTGAATTGCTTTTCTTACTTTTTGTTTACAAACTCCGATTAGCCAAATGATCTTTATTTGTGGAAGCTATCTACATGCAGGATGATGTAATGCGATTTAAGGTGCACAGAGTGGATCAACTTTATCCGGATCTGAAAAGGTACTATGATAGTCGGGAATACCCTATTGGCCAGTTTACCATTAGAAAGCCAGACACTGTTGAGTTATTCGTAATGTTGGAGACTTTGAGAGATTATGGATATAGAGGAGACAATTCTGAGTTGTACTACCTGAATCCCGTTCCTGGGAGTACACCATCAACTGGGTTACGAAAGATTTACGAAAAAGAACAGGTGAATGAACTGGTGCTCGCTCATGCTGAACAGAGAACCAAGATTTGCCATCTGTACCTAGTGCGACCTCAAGATGTGAGTACTGGTTTCTCTTCACAAATAATCTTCTTCATACAACCATTGATGTTATAATAACATGTAAACAACTTAATGCAGGTCATGGGAGTCAACGAGTACTACTATGATGGAGAAGAACATGGCGACATGACCCCATGAAGGCATCTATGCAGCTTGCCTTGTTGAACTATGCGTGGGTTACAAAATTAATAGGGTGCATTGTCTTTTTCATAAAGTTAGCTTGAAGTTTGATTATATTATATTTATTTAAGATGGGTGTGTGAGAACAAAGTTTAGTGTGTCTGGAGACTGGAATCCTGTTTCATTATCCGAATATCAAAACATATGCTCTCCTAATTCAACAAGAATATTGAACCATGGGTTAAAAAAACATGAGATTACCTGGAGGTAGTACGCATGCTCCCAGACATCAATCCCCAACAAAGGAACCAAGCTTGCACCTTTAGTCACCAGAGGGTCCTGCATGCAAGATGTTACAGAGTTAAAACTACAGAGATGGAATTGCTGCTGCTACTTATTAGCATGAGGTTTATGCAACATTTTTCAGATGTACAAACCTGTAACAAAAATGCGCAGAAGTTCACAGCTGACTTTAAGTGCACCTGCATTGGCTGTCAGGTGAACATAGCATGTCAACATATCATGAACAATACACAATAAGGTTGCATCAAAATTACTTTCAACTGTATATTGTCCAGCTGAACCAAAAGGACAAAAACTATTACAGCTTTCGAGCTTTTTCCAGTGCCAATGCAAAAACAGAAATCTAGTTCCACCTTTTTTCAATAAGAAAACCATCCGTTCACCTAAGTCTTTGCCTTACCATACTCTTATCTCAAGCTACTGCCAGAACTAAGCCCCTAAATCAGAACAAAGCCGCTGAATCAGCCATAACAAAGACGGAAAGATCCCAAAGTTTAAAGGAGGTTTTAACATCATACCTGGGAACTTCACACTGTCTAGTTCCAATCTATACAAAAGTACGACGATAAAAAAATAAAATAAAACACTAATGACACATCAGTACATAATCTACGTGTCACGGTGTCAATAGTTTGCTCAGACAGCCTCAAACTATCGAGGCATGCAAGTGCTTTTATACAAATCAATTCACGATGAACGAGGTAAAATTATTTTGGCCACTTCATATAACATTTGCCAAATAAGACAATATTATTGTGTCTTCTTTTGCAATAAAACTTACAGTCGAAGTTGAAACACTGAAGCCATCTACTTGAACAGGAAACAAGTGCTAAGCTTAAAGAATTTCTGGGTGCTAGGTGACCAAGATAAGTGTCTACTGTATAACTAACAAACTGTAATCAATGACTATCGCATCAAGCCTGTTAAGTGCCTGTCTTTCTGTACGGAAATCTGCTAGAAATGGATATGTGCAGCACCCTTGAATAATTTCAACCACAATTTTCATCTGGTATTTGTGTTAAATTTATGCAAGGGGAGTAGAGGACACACTAGATAGTGGTGAAACAATGGCCAGGTTTCCATGCAAACAGATGCCACATTTGACCGTGCCAAAGACAAACACATGCACTCATTACAAGATATATCCAGTGCTAATGCTCGATCCCTTAAAAAACAGATATCCCAAAAGTGGCATTAGCACATAAGAGAGATATCTGTTTTTTTGACCCATAAGCGAGACATAACAAAGACGGAAATATCCCAAAGTTAAAAGCCTGTCTTAACATGGTGCCTGGGAACCTTTCACTCTCCAGATCCAATCTAGACAAAATCCAGAAGATGAAAAAAAAAAACACTACTGGGGCATCAATATCCGCAAGTTAGTGGTTTGCCCAGACAACCTTGAAAACTTGAGGCATGCAAGTACAGTTATACAAGTCAATTCGTGAGGGAAAAGGTCAAACTGTTTTAGCCATGTGCCAAATAAGATGATATCACATCTGCTGTATCAACAAAGCTACACTCAGAAAGACTAAAAGCCATCTACTTGAACACAAAATAGGTGCTAAGTTGTGAGAATTTGTGTGCTAGGTGATCAACTTAAGTGTTTACTGTTACAACTATTGTAGAAGCAAATGAAAGACTAATTGATGAATATCTGATCAATGCTATTAAGTGGTTAGCTTGCCATACTGAAACCTGCTAAAGAATTGGATCTGTGTCTTTCAGAAAGAATTTTCAACTGAAAATTGACACATATTACTGATTGCCAATCCAATAAATAATTATGCACATCCATACGTAGGTAACAAAAGTTTAAGCGCCTATTTTTCTTTGTAGTGTTAACGCTATCTATGCAAGAGGGTGGGACTGGGGAAACATTGGCTAATGTGTTTCTCTGCAAACTGATGCTGTTTGACTGCACTAAAGACCAACACTTGCACTTTCAAGGAGCTATTTCACACTGTTTTCCTAATGTTTAGCAAGTATCCTCATCAAGCATGTAACAAACTATTGCTGCTAGTAAAACAGAGAAAATCTACTCACTTACCAGTCGTACTCCGGTTTCTCTTCGAGGTCTCTGGAGCAGGCTGCAAATTAGAAAACAGAACACACTGGTCAGTAGAAGGGGGGCAAGGTGCGGTCCAGAAAACTTATGAACATGGATTGATGAATCACCTCGACATCAATGTCCTCGTTGCCACCGCTGCCCTTCTCCGCCCGGCGCTTCCACACCAGCTTGAAGATGGCATGAATCAAGTCCTGCTCAAATCCCCCAGAAATATGTTACAGCTCCCAGAAGAACCTGAATTTCAGCCGAAAGAAAAATTGGAGGAAGGCTCAAATGAACTCACCGGATTGAATGTCTCGGCAACGCCTGAGTTGTTCGTTGTCGCATCTTCGTCCATGATGGCTTGCGGCTTCACCAAGACTGGGGGGGGGGGGGGGCAGGATGCAGAGGAAGAAAATAAACATGTGCAAACAATTAAAGGTTGATAGTTACATATTTATAATGACATAAAAATACAACAAGTCCATAGGCATGTAGCCTTGATCATCCCACACTACAACCATGACAATTACATACGTAATTAGGAGGTCTGACACTCTGACTCACACATATAGTAACTCCATACATATATATCACTAATTAACTCACGTTTACATATATCACAATCACACATAATTAGGAAGTCTAATCACTACAAATGTATAAGTCTATGCCACATATGTAGCCACAATTAACCTATAATTACATATATAATTTGGAGGTCACATCCAAGCAAGCTGAATCGCCAGCTGCAACTGCCTTTTCAGTACTAAGCCCGAATTCCCAGCACCAGCAACCATTTTCCCATTTCACAACGAATCATCTAATTGCCACCAAGCAAGCAAAGCAGAGCAGCTCCAGCAACACATTCCTCATATCCAGTGGCGGGCTCTAGCTCCCCCGAGATTCGAATCGAACAACACGTTTCCTGAGCCTAAGCTTTGCGGTTTGCGCCAGCTTCTATAGAAACTAACTACGCCCAAGCAGTGCGTTCTGCAATCGTCAGACGAGGATGGAGGGAGGGGAGGGGGTGGGCATGTCTGAGTACTGATTCAGCACTCACTTGATGAAGGACGAGCCAGGGGCGGCCAGGTCGGCCCCGTCGGCGACGATGCCCTCGCTGCCAGCCGGAGAGGAGGAAGGCGTTGCCCACCTCGCGGAAGGGCTCCCTGTCGTAGGTGTGGATCGACGCCTCCGCGCCGCGGACCCACCAGCCGCCGGCGAGGGCGGCCAGCGCCGCCGCGAGCACCGCGAGGCGGCAGAGATCCATGGCGGGCGGAGGGCGCGGGAGATCTCGCTCAGGCCGTGAGGGTTCGGGCCGGTGGGTGGGGGGTGGGCCGGTGGTAGATCGGTCACTCGCTTGTCACCGGAAAGCAAAGCGAAGCGTGGAAGGGGAAGGGCAGCGTGGGGCCCAGCCGTCAGTGCCGATGGCGCGGGCTGCCGAACACCAAGGAGGCACCGAGAGAATGTTGGCACGGGTCACTGCTTGTGGGCCAGGCCGACCAGTTGCGTCGAACCTGTGGAGTCTTTTACCTGTATACCATTATAAAAGCTAATGCCAGGTTTTTTTTTTGGAAAAAGTTCATCAAAATTTGAAACCCGTCGGCAACCAGCCTTCATTGGTTGGTCAAGGACGAATTCTGGAGAAATGAAGAAATCAATACAGAGATCGAAGATTATAAGGTTTTTCCACATTGTTGCCCGGAAACTTTAATGTCATCTATAAAATCGAGGATCAAAGTTACTCGATTGCAAATCGACAGTACAATATAGAAAATAAACAGAAACTAGCCATAATCTCTCCCGGCAAAGCCCAACCTTTAACACCGATCTCATCTTCACATAGATAGATCAAGCCAACAAAAACTCGGTATCAAACTACCAACACAGCATGCCCTGCTTTTTAAGTTAAATCGGTGTGCTTTACTCCTTGCAGCAAATTATTCAACAAAGTCTCATGCCATGATGTAGTGACAGCTTCAGTCGCCTCGCAACCACAAGCCTGGAAAGATCACGTGGGAAAGCTCTTGAAGAAGATTCTGAACATGGAAATGTGGAGCTGTCAGTAAATGATAGGATGGGTAAATTGCATATGCCAAGAAATGTACAAAACTGGGACCATATGACTGTATGAGCACAATAAAGTTGCAGACCAATATATAAGTAATGAAACTCTCAGTCAAACTCCTTACTCCTTACTAAATGCATTTGGCAAATCATATATCCACCACATCCTCAGGGAGCATTTTTTCCTACAAATGAAGAGGAACATTAGTCATAAGTACACACGGCTCACAGACAACCAATTTTTATCTTTCATGAGAATTACTCTTAGCTCACCTCATCTCTCTTGGAGCATGTTCGCCGATTGTGACCTCCATCTTTACATAGGGTACATTTCTTGTCAGATTTGTCTGAACTTGACTTCAACTTTTTCTGCGGGGCCCCTCTGCCAGGCACACGTATGGGATCCAAGACATTGCAGGACTCCGCAGATTCATCATCTAGGGCTTGTGGGAGCACAGGACCAAACCTCTTGCCTCCACCATCTCCTCTATTTGGAGGGATCATTGCAGCTTCCTCTTCAAGAACGCGTTTCAACCGTTCATATGCTTCAAGTGATTGAGATGCTGCGAAGGATGTCATTTGACTGATATTGTGTAGTTCATGGTACCTCTGTACGCTATCAGAATAGTCATACATGGTGCTCTTCCTTGTAGGAGGAAATCCACGCTTGGCACCCATCGTCCACCTTTCCAAAACACAACAGTCTGGAAGCTTACTTTCTCCGCGATGGCCCAACACAAAGAAGATGTGTGAGCATGGGGTTCCAAGGGACTGTAACTTTAGACAAGAACATGAAATTTCCTTCACCTTGTCCTCAACAACACATATCTCACATTTCACAAAGTACTGTTTCTCTCCTTTATCAACCCTTCCAACTTTATACTCAACAATGTTGTAGCCATCCATTTCCTCAATCAAATAACACTTCTCATTTGCTGCTTTTAGACTGAACTGCACATCATCAGCAAAAAAGACACTTGGTGTGAACCTCCCTGCAGCCTCATTCACAATAATTGAAGCATCTGCTTCCAAGCATGGCTTGTAACTTGCTTCAAAGTCCTGATTAGCTTCTCTAATCCGCAGCTTTCCAAGACAGTTGTCAAAGTGTTGTAACAGCTCTACCAGTGTCATTTTCCGATCTAGATTAAACTTAATCCTAGAGTGTAGGCTCTCACTACGCTGGTTGCTCCTCAGTCCTAAATAGCGCTTACTAGCATGATACGCAGCACACCAGACTTGCCTCCTCTCATACATCTGATATAGCCACGAGTCCTTATCTGTAACATCATTCTTATCCAAGAATTCCATCCATTTCCTCTCAATCTCTTCTATAGAGCAACGATCATACAGAAAGCACCTAATCCCTTCCTTCACTTTGTCGTCCTTAATATTCTTCACAATGTTATTCTCAATATGCCATCCGCATAGCCTATGCGATGAATTCGGCCACACAGCACTGATTGCGTTTTGCATAGCAAGGTCTCCGTCAGTGATCACAGAAACTGGCTGTTTCTGTGACATGGCATCACTAAATGACCTAAGCAGCCACACGTACGACTCAGTGTCCTCATGAGCAACAATTCCACAAGCAAAAAGAACTGTGCTTTTATGATGATTCACCCCAACAAAAGGAACAAGGGGCAGGTTGTATTTATTCGTTTTGTACGTGCCATCAAATACGACGACATCACCAAATGCTCTATAATCCATCTGACTTTGAAAGTCGCACCAGAGGACTCCCGTCAGGTGCCCTCTCCCATCAGTCTTGTACTTGAAAGAGAAATCCGGATCTCTACGTTTCTGAGCTATCATGTAATTGATGATTGTTTGAGCATCACCGGCGGAGAGTGTCTGCAACTTATTGTGATGGCAGAAATTGTAAAGGTCCCTTACTGTAAATCTAACCTTATCATAACCACCATACCGCTTTAGCATAATGTCCATTATCTTGTGTTTGCGGATCCCAGCAATATGCAGATCCACAATCTCTGCTTTCTGCTCATCACTGATTCTTCTATGTGATCGCAGAAAACAAGAAAGGTCTGGTTCAATCATCGGATGGTTGTGTTCGTCGATGAAATCCTTCACATACCACTGCTCCGTGTTCTGATCCTCTGCAATCACAAGTTTAGCACGGCATCCACAGC